>CAHIKZ030005476.1:350000-390000 GCA_903632075.3 Acanthosepion pharaonis
CAGTGAATTTTCTTTTATCTCTGAGAAACATTAAAAAATAGTGTGTCTTGACATTGAAAAATAAAACATGAAAATCACAAAGAAACTGTAGCTTTGACCGATTTTTCCTGTTAAAGTCACATCCTGTCACCCATTTCCTTTCATCTCAATCTTTTTCCCTAATTTCATTCTTTTTCTTTTTTTAATCCTGCTTCATTTTTTGCTTTGCTAATGGCACTTTCAGAATTCAAATGGATTCAAGGATCAACTTCCAAATAAAGCAATTTACTCAAATGCGCAACTTGATTCCTTTATTTCAGATGTGAAGAAGACATAAATCAATTTTTATTTACTAAATCTATGATTGAATACTTCTTTAAAAGGAAAGCTCTCTACTCAGCCTGTCATAGTTCACTTGAATTTCAATAAATAGCGATAAATATTTTCAGCAAAAACTAAGTTTATATTTTAGTTTCTGTCTTACATAAACCAAAATTTTGTGCATTTGCTGTAACATTTTCAAATATTCTTTTGTTTGTACATTCCATATAATTTCCTTCCTTACGGCAGACAAGCAGCAGCTGTCATGCTAAATATAAAACAAACATGCAACAACTAAAAGTTTTGATGACTATTTTTAAAAGAGAAATGGCACCAGTTTCAGAGACAAAACAAAGAAATGACTTTTTTTTGCTCCACTGCACAAACTCATTCACAAGACAAATGCACATTACCATGAATGACCTCTTCATGGTTTCCAGACATTCTAAGCAAGGCAAAGAGCAAAGTTTAAATATAATGTTACTTGATTCATTAGTAACAATTTACTTTCATAAATGAGGTATGACAGGTTCATTTTCTTAACTTTTCTTTGCTTGTCTAAACATTTTTTTTCATGCCTTATTCATGAGAATGTAAACCTTGTCTAATTCACTGATTGAGATGCCAAAGTTAGGGATGTTTTCTCTTTATAATGAGGCAATGTAAGCAAAATATAAATTAATCCCATGTAGAAAAAAAGAAGAAAAAGTCAAAATTCGGTCAAACAATGGAAATTATTTCTTCCTTCAAACTAAAAGGTTCTTAATGATGGAATTACGGCTTGATGTAGGAATCTTTTTACCATTATTCTATCCTTAGCTATTCAAACAAGCATGCACATCTTGGTTGTTATACCCAATGACCTATTTCAGGAGAATCTTAAACCAAATCCTTTGGTGGAATGACAATCTATCTTCATTCAGTATAAAATTCCAAGAATATTATTGAGTATGACAGTCACTTGAAGAAGGCTAAAGTGTGTATTGGTCAAAATGTTTCTACTATCAGAACAAAAATATCTAGTCTGAATGGAAAGATTTTTTAATAAGGAATTAATGGTGCTAGTAATTTGGTAGATTCATAAGAATCCTACAGAGACATTTATGAAAACATTAATTTTGTTGCTATTAATCAGATAGCGAAGAACAACTGGTTTTTTGGAAATGCATTAAACTCTAAATAAATCTTTTACAACTCTGAAATGAATCAATACCATTCCATTATCTTTTTGTTGCTTTTATTTTTATCACATTTTGACAAGTTCATTTTCCAGTATTTGCTATGTTTAGAATCAGTAAAGAAATAAAGGTGCCCTTTTTTCTACAGAAAAAAGGGTCAAAAAACAGCTGGCTCACATCATTTCCATCATTGAAAGCTGTATGAACATTCTCAGCTACCTACCTAATACAGGTGATTGCACATTTATACATTAAGACACTTTCCAATTATCTATCTCTTGAGAAAACAGGTTCACATTGATCTGAAATTCACACTTGTCCAACAGCTGAATATATACCACTTCCATCAGTTTTAACTTTGTTTTCTTTCTTTTATTTAGACTTCATTCTAGAATTATGCGAGTCCTTTCCTCTCCAGAAACGTTTTACTGTACAGAACTTCTCTGCTTTTATTTAGAAATGACATTCTTATGTTCTGGGTTTGACTTTAAGAAAACAGCCATTCTCCATCTTTACTTTTCCATATCTTTTGTCAATCACTTCTCATGTGGGAAACTCACGAGTTTGAAAACACCATTTTATGATGTAACAGAATCAAAAAACTAGCACATGTAACTCAAAGAAAAAATAATGACATAATCAAAAAGTTAATGTTCCATGTTACTTCAAACAAAAGGTTGGGAAGAAAAGCTCCCATCAGTACTGGAAAGAGTGATAATAATTGTTTTTGAGAAGCCTATTTCCCTGAAAAATTGTTTTCATAGAAAGATTTTATAATTTGAATTGATGGGAGCACTGGATGATCAGACAATGAATGCTGAATATTTCCTTATAAGGAAATGGCTAATATTACCTTCATCATCCCTGTTAACCCTGTAGATCCCCTTATAGAATATAAAGACAAACCATCCTAATTGCTACTTCAAGAGAATCGTTGTGTAATTTAGATCTAAAATATTCTCTCAGAACTAACATAAAACTTACTTGCAAAAGTAATGGGATAATCATTCTAGATTTAAGGTATTCTGTTTCTGAAAGCCAGGACAGTCTTTTGCTCACAACATTTTGGTCAAATGCATCCCTGTAACAGCCAAAAATGCCCACAAATATTTTGTATTTTGATTAATTTTAGACTAATTTCCTGGTCATTCTATTTTTTTTTCATTTTATATCACAATATTTTAGCGATATTGCCTGAAGTCTTCCTGAACCTCACTTTGAATGTCTGACATTTCAAATACAACAGACATTCAACCAATACTGAAGGGTAGAGTGGCGGAAATGTTGTGATAATCAAAATAACAAAGATGAGGAAATTAGTCTGAAGTAACCAAAATTCAAGGGTTAAAACACTTTGTCTTAAACAACTTTAGATAATGAATAATTATTTTGGTGTTTCAGTAGAAAATCAGGAAATTAATATTTCTATGAATTTTTGTTGCCATCTTGTTACCAAGTAAAATCCTTCTTCACTTGTTAAATAAATAAAGAAATCATCATCACAAATATAATCTACTTTGAGAAAGAAACAATTTCTCATGCAATAAAAGTAGAATGAAGATATGGTGAGCACATCATGTATTGATGAAAATGTTTACTGAATAAATCATGACAATCAGCTTAATGGTTGATAAACAAATGGCAGAGTTGTGTAAGAGAGAAAACTTTCCAATTCATTGGTGATTCCAGAGGACTTCTATTAGCCAGAATAATGTTGATGAATGGAAGCAATCAATCTATACCCAAGTCAGAGATCTCAATTCCTCTAAGAATGGCCTGCAATTACCATTGACTGCTCTTGGAGAAGAAGAGGTGGCTAGAAAGATATGGGAAGGAAGAATTTGTCAGTGGTGGGGCTGGATACAGGATTTGAGCAGGCAAGATAAGCTGCTTGTGTCCTGCTAAAGAGGTCATCTCTTGCTGGCTCATCTTTAAGGAATCTTGGTTCAAATAGAGTGAGAGAGGAGAGACCATTTATTGATAGCCCGATATTGAAGAACCTTAGCTCAAATTGTCAGAGTTGTGGCCAGTAAAAGTTAAATATTGGTCAAGGAAAGTAGGTTTAAACTGTGTTCGTCATATTGCAAGCAAATAATAAAGTGAATTTCTTTATGATATCAAGTTGTTGGAAATCAAAATGAAGAATATATTTTTTTAGAAAGACTAATTTTTTTTCATCTTCAGGAGCAATACAATTTTGTTCAATTTCCCATTGATAAAATTTAACAATGTTTTGATTATGATAATGAAGTTGAAATTTTAAAGATACTTTAATAATTATAATACCCTATTTAACAGTTTCATTTTTGTTGTTATTACAATATTTCAGCCATTGTGCTCCCAAGGTTTCTTCAGGTCAACTTGGCTAACCTTCAGGGCATTTTGAATGCATTTATTTAATCAACAGCAATAGATTGTTCTCATTCTGTTGTCCATGTCTAGAGATATTGTGTGTTGGCCTTTTCTTCTCTTTGTAATGACAGGAAGCAGCAAATAGGCAATAAGAATATTAGATTGACGGCTCCAATTTCTAGACTCCTGATTGTCCTACAGGACAAAAACAGTGGGTTAAATTGATTCATGAATTTTGTGGTACATTAATTCTAAGTTCAATCCTTGGGTAGGGTTGTACAGATTCAGACTCAGTTGAAAACAGGACAAGTGATAACTGAGCAGTAATGTTAAAAAAAAAAAAAAAAAAAAAAAAAAAAAAAAAATGAAAGAAAACAGGACATACAAGACATGGTAAGAATAATCACAATGAAATGCATTTTTAGTTTATTACAGATTCTTGTTGCTACTAAATAATCTGAAAAATTCTATGCATTAAACAAAAAAAATAAATATTTTTTTTTTCTAACAAGAATGACATACAAAAACATGGTGGGGAGGCTTTAACAATTTCACCTGGGAACCAAATTTGGCCTCCAATATTTTTATTTTAATCAATTTCACCCCAAGCAAGGTTAGTAAACCCACTAAGACACAAGGGGTTACTGGGTATGGCAGAATTAAGAACAGAAACATTACTAATGAGTGCAAAGAGAAAAGAGTAATCAGGAGAACAGTAGATAGCAACCGACATTGCATTTAAATTTTTGGAGATTAAAGTTGGCTGGAAAGCATAGACCCAGAGGGGAGTTCCACAAGCAAGAAGTACAAGAAAAGAAACTGTTACCATAGAACTTACAGCTACATCTTGCCAGTTCAACTCTAAGTACTTGTACTGTGTTTAAATTTAAAGAAAAAAGTCTAGTATCATAGCAAAGAGATCATCTGAACAATTACCAAGAAAGTATTTATAGAAAAGGCAACCTTAAGGCAATGATAAAAATGACTGAAGCCAAGCCAGTAGATCAGGACTGATAATATTGCTGATTTTTTTTTTTTTTATTTTATCAAAGAGCTCATGGTAATTAGCATATGCACCTGACCATATGTGGCAGCAATATTCTAAGCATGGATGAATGGTAGTCTTGTATACAAACGAAAACATTATACCTTATCAAAACATGTTTTTTTAAATTTTATATTTGAAGAAAACAAAATTATTTATGAAAAACTGACACAATTATGAAGGCCAAAATACAAGATCAAAAGAAGGAGAAAACATTTTGAGAGATAATAGGAAGAACTGGGATTGAAGAATCAATAAAAATAAAAAAATAAAAAAAACTAAAAATTTACCTGTATACTAAATAATTTGGAACATTTCATTCTATTCTCATTTTTATCCCACAAACTTATATATATATATATATATATATATATATATCACAAACACGGTACATTATATACAGGGTGCAATCTCATGAACTATGATAAAAGTGAGCTATCAAGAGCCACTTCCTAATATATGCATATGAAAAAAAATCCTATTTTGAGAACATATTGAGTAAGAAAAACGTTGAAGAATCATGCCGATATGTTTGAAGGAAGACCTCCTCAGTAGTTAGCTGGAAACTTTAAGGTTAAAGATTATTGATTGAAGAACTGTCCAGTAAGGAATTGTAGCAGAAGAACTAAATAAGAATCTAAAGCCTCTTAGTAGGCGGGTTCAATCTTTACAATCTCCTTGAGTCTGGTTGGAAAGTGCCAATGAAGAGGAGACATTTTCCGGAAGTTATCAGCTGGTTTTAAATCTGAGGTTAGCAGTATTTATAGTCTTATAATGTTAGACACATTTAGAAAAAAAGGGAAATGCTTCCACGAGGGAGTTAATTCCTTTAGTCAAATGTCTAACTTGTTCTGTTAAGCCACCTACAACTCTCAATATATTGTGTCAACAGATAAAAGAGGCATGAAATAATGTATTTTAGGATAGTACACACCATCTGTACAGAATTATTCTTGTGAGAATACAGGCATATTTAAAAACCCAAGGAGAATATACAGTACATTAACCCTTTCAAGTTCACATTGAATGTATACAGCAAAAAAATAGTATTGTTTGTATCAGTAGACATATCTAAATGACTGATTTGTAAAATAATATTATTGAATGTATTATTATATAATATTATTGAATGTATTATGTATATTATGGGACACTATGTCCGCTTTATCCCATATCAATGCGTTTTGGGGACAATCATGTCTTGCAGGACATGTTAAAAACATCTGTGGGCACATATGCTCCAGTGAATGCAAAAGGGTTAATATGGAATATGAGTACTATCAAGACATGCTGAATGTTCCTTTAGAAGGATAAGGCTCATTACCATTATCATGAAATTATTTTGTGGTCATGTTAATTTATGTGTCAATATAATTTATATTTCTCATAGTACTGCATTTTTAAACTTGAGTAAAATGAAATATAAAATTGAGTCATAAGTTATTTTTGGTTTTGTTTATCAACTTTATTGTTCAGAATAAAGTAAATTATATTTTATTCAATTATATATTCACCATTATTTATTCAGATTTGTGGTCAGTTATCAGAGAGCTCTTGATTACTTTGTCAGTAAATCTTCACAGGTTTGAATGTGAAAGTGTTTTAAATAAATTCTTTAACTTGGTTTTCATTAGACAAAGATTTCTCTACCAAAGAATTTTGAAGCACTCATGAAAAGGTAATAATTGTGTGTTTGCCTTTTCTTTGTAATGAAAGGCAGAAGCAGACAGGCAATAAGAATATTAGATTGACAGCTCCAATTTCTAGACTCCTGATTGTCCTACAGGATAACAGTTGAGTCATGAATTTTGTAGTACATTAATTCTAAGTTCAATCCCAGGGTGGGGTTGTACAGATTTAGACTCAATGGAAAACGGGACTGTTGATGCAATATCAAGTGAATACGGCAGGTTGTGGAGAACAGATCAACTGAGTGCCAAATTTTTTCCAATGCTCTATACATTGTCAGTGGAGTAAGAAACATTTTTTTTTCTTCCAGTTACTTTGTACAGTGCCTTTACCATACTAAAACTAAAGTATGTTAGTGTACTCCAAATCTTAACTACCATGTATTATTAGTGTTCTGGATGACATACTTGTCATTACAGTTGGCTCCTAAAAAAAAAAAAAAAAAAAAATTACTTGATATATATTAAGATTCTTGAAATTTTAATTTTTTTCTATAGCTTTGAGAGGAACAAAGGAAAAGAATACATAACCTATTTAGTCAGCTTGAGTAAATGAATGGTAGAACAATGTTTAGAAGAACTAAGAAAATGATATAATTTATTAATAGCTACAAATGACAAGAAATTGGGGAGAACTATGATTGTCTACATCCGCAGTGGAACATAGCATAGATATCAACCAAAAATGAGAACATTGTGTTGTATATTTTTTATATTAATTTAGCTGCAGTTTATATGTGGATTTTATCTCTGAGCAGACACAGTAAAAAAAAAAACTTTCAAATCCTAAAGTAAAGATATGTTCTCTACCATTTATTTTATCTGCCAATAATATATTGATATTTTTATGGCATATTTTTTAAAAAGCAATTTAAACAAGTTCAATGTTCAAGATTTGTGGCAAATGTGGGTACCACTCAGAGAAGAGGAACCTCCCCTACCAGCAGCTGCGCACAGAAACAGCTGCTGCTAAGTTAACCTTAAAGAACATACTAATGTATCACAATGCTACCAATTTATTCTCTTAAAAAGGTCATAAGTTTCCAAGACTTGATTTTCTTAATAAAAATTTCAGCATTTTTGTGAATGGTTTCTTAAGCAATATATTAAACCAAACAAAAAAAAAAAACAATTACATTTTTACATGCAGAAAATTCTATTTTGCCAAATTCAGATTAAACTATATTTAAATTCATTAAAACAAGCCAAGATTTGAACAAGTCTTGAACTGGATCAAGGAACATAATCCAATTAATATCTATTTTAATTCAGTTCATTTTTCAGTAGTGCATCCTTAAAAAAAAAAAAAAAAAAAACAGGTTGGAACATATTTATTTTCATCTTTATATGACTGGCTATAATTTGCTCTTTGTTAATTCACCTAAAATTAATTTCCTCAGGCACTGTTTTTCCACAAGGATATACAAAAAAAAATAAATAAATAAAAAAATAAATAAAAATAAAAACACCTCACCACAAATTTGTTAAAAAAAATCCGAAGTACAAATTGGCACTTAATAAACCAAATGTTAACCAGCATGTTGAACACGATTCTTCTAGAGTTCTGTTCCAAGTCAGATGTGCCAACTAATGTGTGAATGATAAGTAAGAATTCTAAAAAACCAGCTAAGCGCAAACCATGTGCTCTCACAAGAGAATGTTACAGATTTTGGGATGAGGTTTTTCTTTTGGCAAGATTTCTCAGAAAAAGGCATACTGTTAATGTCATCAAAATTTACAACTGGCTGTTACATCTCATTTCAAGGGCAATATGACTGGCTGTGGAACTAAACATTTAAATAGAATTTTTTTTTTTTTTAAATGACAAAAAAAAAAAAAAATCAACTATATCTGTGAGCTGTTTAGACCAATTTCTTCACATCTTTGTTTGTTGTTCAACAGAGGAGAAGAGTATCTGTCAAAAAGAATGCAAGAGATGCGAAGCAGCTAATACGTAACTGACATGTATGTTTACAAATGATACATGATAAATCTTCTGTTTTTTTTGGTGGGGAATTGGAGCCCAAGAGGAAGAAAAGGCCTTCTTACATATATTACTTATAAATTCTGCACTTCAACAAATATATTTCATAAGGGGTGTAATTTGAACTAAAACGTTCGATTTCAAATATCGTTATTAATAAATTGTCTTGTATTTGCACTTAAAATATCATTCAAAAATAATTTCCTACCTGAATCTAAACCAAGTATTAAAGAACAGGAAAATTTCATAAGAAGCGAAAAAAAATGTGCTGAACTGCATGTATTTCAACTGAAAGTAGCACTGGCTGCTAAGTCAGTTAATGCTGAATGTTTCCTTATGAGAAAAAAGCTAATGCTACCATTATCATAACAAATTTGCAATGTGATCCATCTTCTGAGTGAAGTATTTAAAGTTCATTAGTTCCACATAGTGTATTTTTGATGGATTCTGGCAGAAACCATTTCATCTTCTGAGAAGTATAGAGACAAATTAGAAAGTAAGAAACATTAAATTTGGGAATTTTTAATAACATGACCCCAGAAAAAGGACAGTTAAGGAAACTCACCCAGTTTAATAGGTCATGGTTTCAGTGTGTTGGCCACAGGGAGAACAGTCAAGAAAAAGAAGCTGATGAGATCAAGTGGGTATGAAAGGGGGAAGGGTACACTCTCTCATAGCAAAATTTAAAATAAATATATATATATATATATATATATATATATATATATATATATATTATTTATTTAAAATATGATTCCAACTCGCGACATAAGAGGTCTCATGTTTCAAAACAAGAGCTGAAAACTTCAATATAATTATTTGAATTAATTTGAAGATGAAACAGAACTAATGCTTTTAATTTAATTATATAATTAAATCTGAAGTTTTTAGCTTTGGTTCTTTAGACATGGTAATTCCTGTGTAGTGAAGAAACCATATTTTAAATCATTTAATTTATAATATATATATGCGCACACACAAAGTTTCCAATAAGTAAATATTAAATCAACTGGCATAAATATTTATATTGCATACTGACATGATTGTTCCACCAAAAACTCAGTATTAAGAATCAGTCAAATTTAGTATCACACGTATATGACAACTGTCACAATGGGGTAGCACAATAGAATAAACAAAATAATAATATCAATGGTAAGGCAAAAGGAAAAGAAGACAAGAATTGTTAATATAAAATTCTTTGTATTGCTGATACAGAGGATGTGAGTGGAATGTCTCTTTGCAGGTTAGGGAAGTAATGGAGGATGGGTGGAGTTTGTAGGGACTGGAAGTGATATGCTTGTTGGGTCAATTGTGGTTTAGTTTGCTTGTTTGCTGTGAAACTGTTTCAAAATTGTGGCTTTCTTAAAACTCATCTTTTGTTCATGTTTTTTGGGGGGTTGGTAACATTCAGTCTAATTTTATATTTCATTTTGTTTTAAGGAATTTTGTTTTGTGGGCCAGATGTCATGCTTGAGCACCTATACAGAGGACAAGTTTTTTTGTTTTCTGTTTTTTTTTTTGTGTACACATCTAGCTGATATGTAGAGTAAATCATAAAGAGATCTAATTTGAAGCAAAGCCTAACACATTGTATGCTGGACAAATTCCTCACAGATGACAAGGAGACTTCAGACTACAAAGATATAGTTCTATACAAGAAAACTGAGAATACCGTGGACAGAACATGTGAGCAACAGGGGATCTTTTAAATAAAATGGGAAAAAAAAAAAGATGACATGTTGTAACAGAAAGAGACAACTGAAATTTCTGGCACACATAATGAAGAAAGAGAGCTTGCAGAATTTGATACTCATGGAGCATACTGAAAGTAAATGGGACAGAGAGAAATAACAAGTAATCTAGCTCATGAGCTTGTGTAAATGGATTGTGGAACATGAGCAAGGGGATAGTGAAGGATCAAAGTTTGCTAAGAGCAATAAAGGAAAGGAAGTTGTGGAGAATGCGATTGCCATGATTGACACAAACCATAAATAAGAATAATCATAAAGAAATTTACTAAGAGTGACAATTTTATTATTTATATTTGCTTTAATAGCATTCAGCTTTGTTGAAGAGATATTCATTTTTTAAATGTCATGTAACTTCTGGACATTGGAGCTCATGGCTCACCATATATTCCTTTCCTTCATTTTGCATGAATTGTCACAATATTTTGGGAAACATAACTGAGTAGTTTCCGCCCTGTTAGCTGGGGCCTCAGAATACACCAACAGCACCTGTGCAGAGGGGTAAGACCCCCCCCACTACCACAACCCAACAATGCGGTATCTTTGGTATAACAATAAACTACATATGGCAGCAAAGGCCTATGATCAGGAGGTTTTGAGGATCATGGAACCACCTCTTAATTGCTGGCGTTCCCAGGCCCACCCTGACGTAGGGTGGTAGCACTTGTTAGGGTCCCATCTATGGGCAAATAGTTTTCCCTCAAACTGGGGTTAAAACACTATGAAAGTGCAGAAATGTTTTTATAGAAAAAATACTCATAATACATTTTTGAAAAAAAAAAAAAAAAAAAAAATTACCAGCAATTCTATATCTGAAAATACATTGATGAAACCAGACTCTCAACAAAAATCCTCTTTACAAAAATACGTCACTGAAACCTAATCTACAAAGTGATATCTTACAAAGAACACATTCTATTTATACAAAGCTATAGTAAAAATCTTATCAGCATTAATAACCCAATGAGGTTGATAGGCTTTAAAACAAAAACTCAGTGGTTTCCTGTTGCCTTTTCCTCAGTTTGAAATTCAGGTAGTCCTTGACCTAGACTGCCTCTCAATCAAAGCTAGAGAGCTCAAACTATTGTACTATTTAACCTCTACCAGAGAGAAGGAATGGGTACATGCTTTTTTTCAAGTGTATTAGTGTGAAAGTGAATGCAAAAAAATAAGCTGGAATCTGAACTTGGTTCACAGATTCCACCTCACATGCTAATAGCTGCTAAGCTACCATCACATGCAGATAACTGTTGAGCCAGAAATTCAAGAAAATATTCAAAATATAATCAAACTGTTCAAATACTTATAAAATCTGACACTATTATACACAGATATATAATTATTGCATAAATACTGATAAATACATGTAATAAACTATATTTTTACTTTTTTGTTTTATTGAATACAAGGCTCGAGAGCCTCTCAATGTATAGAGTCGTGTGATATGAATTTATGAATGCGAAATGAAGATTATGAGGATAAGGTGGACATATTTAAATTTAAAATGGATTGTTTGTAAGGCAAAAATAATAATGGTATCTAAATATATAAAGATATCAAATGATCAACAGTTGATTGGTTTTTTATGGCTTACCAACCCTTCGTGGGTTGTTGGATGCTGAAAAATATTTTGGATTATAAAAATAATTTTTTTCGCAAGTAAATACTCTATTTTTTTTGAGAAGAACTGATTTTTCCAGGTACTATTATTTAACCCACAGAGAGGAGGAGGTGACAGATTCATACCTTTCTCAAAAGTATTTGTGTAAAAGTGAATCTAACAAACTTGACTGAAATTTGAACTCGGTTCTCTGAATTCCTATTCCTTGCCACTATCCATTACATCACCCACTCCTCATCTCATTAACAGTGAAAAAGCAGATAATCTGTTATTCTATGATATAAATATGTTGATATCCAAATTCTGTATTGGATCATGTTAGAATTCATTTCAAAAGCTTTTTATAGACATTCACACATTTTGCACAGACCAAGATCAGAGATTCATGTTGTGACAGAACTCATCTTAAAAATGAAAACTGATTTAAGAATGAGCTATTCATATATCAAGCCTTTTAAAGCAAGCATCTATATTATTTTTGGCTCGATGAAGACAATAGAAAAGAAAAATGTCATGAACTAGAATTTTGAATTAAATGACTCTTCTGTCTGTTCTTCCTCCCATTTCTTATACAATCTGAAAACCATAATGTAAAAGACATTGGCTCTTCTATTATTCTGTTCATGGTAAACATGTATATGACTAGTTTTTAAAAATTAAGTTGTTGCTTACAGCTCCAGGTGCAGAACATATTTATGAGCTTTTAAAATACATAGTAACATATTTCGAGAAAAAAAAAAAATATGAAAAGTTTTAAAATTGAAGCTCATTTAAAAAAAAAAAAAAAAAAAAAAATAGCATAAAAACAAGATGGCATTAAAAATTCACTCACGAACATTGAAAAAATGTCTCAGCAAAAATTTGAACTGCGGTACATGTAAAAAAAATATTTCTTAATGAGTGAATTTCGAAGTTGTTTTTACAGGCAGCTGCAATTTTTTTTCTGTTATAACCTCACTCCCACTTTCAGAATGTTCTGTAGAAACCATATATGAAGAAAGAAAACAGAAATATGGTGGAAAAAAAAAAAAAAAAAAAAAGTAGCACTTATAGTTATATCTTCAAGAAGAGATTTTTATATAGATGTCTTTATCTTCAGTATAACCATTCTTTACTCTACAACTTTACAACCCCCTCTGGACTTATAACTAATAATAAACTATTATTAAATACAAAAAAATAATCCAACCAGAATTGGTCTAATTCACAAAATACAAATGTTATTGGCAATCTTGTTTGACAACAAAATGCAGAAGAAAACAGAAATTAGCCTCTTAATAATTCAATGAAAATAAAGTGAAAAATAAATAAAAATTTATTTATATAGTATTTACAGTATGCATAAAATTTCAGATAGAGTATATCTGTAATACAGCTAAACTCATAACTTCATGTTTCGCGTTTAACAGTATTACATGTATTAATACATCTGTTTATATGTAACATATGTATTAATCCCTAACTAAAATAATTTAAATACTAATTTTCATTATAGAAAATTCAAGAACATCATTTACACACTTTCATTCATTAGACACTAAATTGTGTCACTTGGCATCCTCTATAGCTTGCCTAACTTTTCAGTTAACTTGATGAATATTTATAAGCATTCTCAATTTTTTAAAATTTGAAAGACCAATACCATTTTTGCTCTTGTATATAAATACTGGTTATAAAATAAAAATCCTTGCATTTGCCTTAATAAAGAAGACAAAATGAATCAGCTAAGTTTTCCTTTTGACTTTATTCATATTTACAGTAGGTAAATCAAAGTAACGTACAATTTTTTTTACTTGTTTTAATCATTTCACACCAAGCAAAGTGATAATGCTACTAAAACACAAGGCGTTACTCAGAAAGAAAGAGAATGAGAAGACTTTTGTCAGAAGAAAGGACAATAAAAGAACAGATATCAAGAAGAGAGAAGACTATTTGAAGAAACTAATTAGCAGGGAAGCAAGAAACTGGAAGAAAGTTCTACAGGTGAGAAATGTGAGAAAATAAACTATAAGAACAGAACTTTGGCACAATGTGTTGCTCACTTGGAGGTTAGTATCAGCTATACTGATGGAAGGCAAACAGGCTGATTTTCAAATTTGATTATTACATTTAATGTTCAGTACACTATTGTACTGCATAAATATTTAGAAATAAAGAAAAATGGTACAAATATGGCATTAATCCTATCTGAAGCTGATTGATTCAAACCCATGACAGGTGTAATGGGCCTTAAATAGAGGTGACGTACAACTTCTTACTTAGCAACCAGCTTCTTCAGTAACAAAGTGGTTAAGTAAGTAGTGACTACCATGTTTGCCTTCAAGTTTCATACTCAAAACAAGACTAAAGAAAGAGAAAGTAAGGCAAACTGAGCAAAGAAAGAAAAAGGTAAAGTGAGGCAAACTTAGTAATAATTTGTTTGCTTTGTAGAAGATTAAAATAAAAAGTACAAATTGCATCAAATATGGGAAAAAAGGTAAAAAGACTGAAAAATGAAACTCATTTATAAGGGCTACTAACTTTTTTTTATTTATAAAATGCCATATCCTTTTGTGATGTCGGCTACCACATCTCCACATATAATTTTTTTTATTATTTTTTTATTTTTTTTTTTTTTTTTTTTTAAAATATCTGTAAACTGACTTAGTTCTTTGGAAACATATTGGAATAGTTACCCGCTTGTTTTTTTTCAGTTTTGAATTCTGTGTAGTCCTGCACATCGACTGAATGCCATCTAAATCTACAGATTCTACATTACCCTGCAATGCAATCCAGAGTTAGGGGTAGAGGAAATAGATTATGCCTTACCCAAGGGCATGTATGCTCTCATGAATTATGATGGAATCTGAACCATTGTCTGCAATGGTAACCATTACACTACTCGCATATTGGCTATGTACTTTTATAAAAATGTCCAATTATATATGTGTGTGTGTGTGTGTGTGTGTGTGTGTGTGTGTGTGTCATTTCACCCCAAGTAAGGAGAGAGAACAAAATTCAAACTAAAATGAAAAATATCAGAAACTTTTGAAAACTGTTCAACAAGTCTTGGATTTGACTTTCCAAGTTAAGTTTCACCTTAAAATAATTTCCAGATGACTTATTTTGGAATTTCGACTGTTGGTTCACAGAACATTTAAACATTGCTATGTTCAATTTATTTCTGACATTCTAGTCTATTCTGGGATTTTTTTTGTGGTGAGAAGGATCATAATATATTCCCAAAGCAATTGAATAGTACAACCTTCTGCCTTTCTCAGTAGAAGTAGAATTTAAAAAAAAAATAAAAAATAATAATAGAAAGTGGAGAATCTAATGGATGAATAAATATACAAGAAAACTACTTTGATGTTTCCCTCAGAACTTACTCCATTTTAAAGAATGAAAAGGATATCACTGGTTCATCAGTGAAACCTGTCAAAGTAGATTTTTCCAGAATATCTTAAATATTTGCCATCATTTCAGAGTAGCCATAATTTTTCTCCAAAACGCCATTGAAAATAAGTTCATCTATAGCATCAGAAAAAAAGAAAAAAAAAAGTCAAACAATTGGAATGAAGAGTCCCTATGTAAATAACATTGCCTTGAGCCATCTCCTTGTTATAGATGTTTAAGTGTCTGTCATTCTCGAAATTTTATTTTAATTTAAAAAAATAAGTTTTTTTGTTCGTTGATGTTTTCCCCTGTCTTTCACTGTATCATGTGTATTTTGTTCTTCCCATTGCTATTAATTATCAAACTTTTTGCTTTAGCATCTACCCTCAACTTTAGAATGTGTTTACCTTAGAATGCTGCTTATCAATGCTGAAAAATTGATGCAACAACAGAGCATTAAATTTTACCATCCTGGTTTTTAGCTGGAAGCAGATATCAGAACTTCTACAAACTTTCCTATTTCCTGTGTTTTTTTTTTTTTTTTTTTTTTACAGGCTAATAGGCTCACCTGTCACCCAGTTCACATACCTATATCTATTGAAAAGGAGTAGAGATTCATCCCTTGTTCCCTGTTCAGGATATGGTTTACCAATTCTTTCTTTCTTTCTCTTACCATGGTCACAATGTCTTAACGTTTTAGTGATCAGACTAGCCAGTGGCTGTAACTTTCCATTATGAGGGTATCAGTTTGGCAGTTTGCTGGCTGCTGCTTTCAACTGGTCATTGGTAGCACTGAGAGACGCTACTCCGATCAATAGTCACAATATCAGGGTAGTGCCATGTTGTGCATGGGTAGGTGTCCCTGCATGTATTTCCAGTGGGCAACCCTGAGGCCACATTATGCTTTTCTCTCAGCCATGCACTGTCTGGTTTGTATTGCCAACAGATAGTGAAAATTATGGTGGTCATTTTTCTCTCTCCTAAAAACATCTCATGGAAATTACAATAAAAAGAAATAAAACTAAACCAGCTAACAAAAAGACCACGTACCCGACTAAATCTTTCTTAAATATTCATCAGTTCCAACTTTGACAGAATTTCTCCTGGTACAGTTGCTAGATACTTTTGTCCTTTGTGAAATCAATTTGAATTCTTCTATTGGTACCAATAAATTCTTGGTTCCAGGATATCTTCCCCTTTGCCAAAAAGATGATAGAATTCACATTCATGGATGATGCTTATATACAGGATAATCTCTCGATGATTAGGGAATCATCTCTAAAGCCAAGTGACTACTCTTTCATGTGCATTCATCTTTTGCTACTAAACTCTTTAAGATAATTCTTTTTCTTTTATCACTCCTGCTCTTTGCATCACTACAGCGTATTAGATGCAATAACACTCAGTATAGAAAAGGCACTTTCTGTCCATCCATCTGCAAACATCTTTGTCATCAGTGATTTTAATGCTCACCACAACACATGGGTGAAACAGTTAACATGTACTGATGTTGTCAGTATACCAACATCAAATTTTTCCATTGCCCAATTCCTCAAATTGTGATTGTCCTTACTCGTTTCCTTAGATAAACCAAGCAACAGGCTTCTGTACTGGATCTATTTCTTACATCCTCTCCTCACTCTTGCTGAGCTTTGCAATACTGCCCTCTTGGTAACTCATACCAACTTGTGGTAGCTGTTGATATCTCCTTACAAGCAACCATTAAACAGGAACCCTTATCCGTAAGACCTCTTTCCAGAACCAGCATGCTGATTAGGGCTCATTCTGGGATTTTCTTAGTGATGCCCCTTAGACTGATGTCTTCAACCTCGCAACTGAAAACTGCACCACTGAGGTTTTTCTATGCTTTCATCCTTCTTGGAAAGACCAGATGAAACTGCAAACCTCTCCATGGAGTCACACCAGCATGCTCGGCCACCATAGCACGCAGGAACCACTATTTCTGGCTATACCAGCATGACAGCTCTCATCATGATAGGTGCCTAGTTGCTACTGCTTGTAAATAAATGTAAGCTAGTCCTTGAAAGACCTAAGTGCCTGTTTGCTGAAAGAATTAGGCTCTGCATAGTCTATAAAAACTCTGGCTCACATGATTACTGGTGTCTCTGTAATAGGGTACTAAATAAGTGCAATGTCTATTCCCTACACACTCTTCATTTGACCAGAGGTCTTATCTTCTGCTGATAAAGCTGAATGCTTTCCCATAAATTCTTCTTAAACTCTAACCTTGACTCAGTTGGAGTATCCCTGCCTAACTTCCCACTTAGAACTGATACTCTGTTGAGTGACATGCACATAACCCCTTCTATGTTTTCTGCTATCGTCTCTAACCTTCACCCCAACAAAGCATGTGGACCCAATGGAATCCCTGTAATATAGTCATTAAGAAATGTCTTCCTGAACTGGCTCCTGTTCTTTCTAAACTGTATAATAAATGCCTTGCTGCCTCCTGCTTTTGCTGGAAATCATCTGTTGTTCCAGTTTTTAAGAACTCTGGTGAACCATCCAACCCAACCGTCAGACTATTAGCCTCTTTTTGGGAAACTCAGAGGCCCTAATCAATGCTGAATTGGTTCATCATCTCTCATCAGAGGGCCTTTGTTTCAGACAATACAGCTTTTGTTTCTCCAGTCAACTGCTGATATACTAACAATAAATGCAGAAAGAGCCTGTCATGCTCTAGATAATAAGCCCAGACTGTAGCATTGGATATTTCAAAAGCCTTTGACAGTCTCTGGCATACAGATCTTCTCCACAAATTGAAAATTACAGTGTCTTTGGAAACATTTTTGAGTTTATAGTTGTTCCTATCAAATTGTGAAATGAAAGTCATCAAGAACAGTCACTCATCTACATCCTTTCGTACGAATGTGGGTGTCTCCCAAGGCTCCATCCTTGGACCTATGCTGATTTTAATTTTCATTGACCTTCCCAATGACATCAGCTCTCAACTTGGCATCTATGCTGATGACACTACAATTTACTCCTTCCTTGGTATTAAGGCTGATCCGTCTGACAATGTCAAAATGGCAGCTGATATACAAAATGACATCAAGACTATTGTTAACTGGGGCAAAAAAATGGTTTGTCAATTTGAACTTCTTCCAAAACTAAACTTTTCTCCATTAATCATCTGAGAGACCCCTCTCTACCTTTCACGAGTATGGCTGATGCTATCCTCCAGAAAAATGACTCGTTCTAGGGCTAATATTCTCAGCTAACATGAAGTGGAAAGACCATATTGAAACTATAGCTATGTCAGCTTCTAAGAAAGTTCACGATGCCAGGTGAGATTTTTTTCTCTCCAGAATCTATCATGCATATCTGTAAGTCTACCATACATTAGAATATTGTTGATACATATGTTCCAGTGTACCTGCTATTTACCTTGAGCTCCTTGATAAGATCCAAAGAAGAATCAGCAATATTATTGGACCTGATCTGGCAGCTCAGCTTCAGTCACATGCCCACTGCCTCTGAAAATTTTTCAAAAATATTTTCATGGTAATTGTTCAGATGAACTCTTCACTATGGTACCTAGACTGCATGAATTTAAGCAGAATACTAATGTAGTGGTGAAATCTCATCAATTTATAGATGAGCTAGCTAAATGTAGCTGTAATTTCTATGCCAACAGTTTTTCTCACACTTCTCGCTTGTTGAACTCCCTTCCGGCACCATGCATTTCAGCCAACTTTATTCTGCAAAATTTAAATGCAATGCCAGTCACTATCTACTGTCCTCCTGATTGCTCTTTTCTGTTCTTTTCTTAATGTTTCTGTTCCTAATTTCTCCACACTCTGTAACACCTTCCATTTTTGTAGCTTTACTGCCTTGCTTGGGGTGATACCAATTAAAACAAGAAAGTAAGAAAGTCATACAGACATCTCTCTTACACTTTCCCATGCAATTAAACACCAAAACAACATCTCAGTATATCTCTATAGCTCTCACTCCAGGTTTTTGAGATATATATATGTGTGTGTGTGTATGCAAATTATGTACAGAGAGGAATTTTGAAAATGTACGGCTTAATATATTAGCCTGTATATACAGGAACATGTCAAGACTTAGAACCTATATATATGTACATATGAATTATGGGTTGACATACATATAAAGTTATAAATATACATACCAAAGTATTAACAGGCTATAATTATGCCTATATATATATATATATATATATATATATATATATATATATATATATATATATATATATATTTATACACGTTTCATTAAATAATATAGACAAGTGTTGTCTATTTATTTTATGTAAAATTTGTTCGTAACATCTGATAAGTTTGATAACATTATCATTAAATGAAGAAAGAAATTCACAATATTGATCCATTATTTTTTTAATATAATCTAAGCTTTCGGCTTAAGCCATTATCAAAGATGTAAATCACAAACATATTAAACAATATACGGACACGACAGTGATGATAGTCTGTCATTGTTTACATAGTTAATCACTAAATACACACAATATATATATATATATATATATATATATATATATATACGAATGATATTTTATATATTGCTAAACAAATAAATACATAACAGCTGTAATATACCATGCAACAAAATAATAACAAGCAGGATGAGTCCACTACACGATAAATTATTAAACACAATATTTTTGATGTAATCTGTGAAAAACATGTAATATATTACAGAAAATGGAAACCACAAACCTCGTCATTAATCAAAATAACCCTTTCAAATCTAAACTAGCGATGACCAATATAGTGTATCAATTTAACTGCCCATTACAAGACTTCTTGTCATAAATCAATTAATTATATTTGTTATGCAAATTATATTTGTCATCCCACCAAATCCTGAAGTAGACCCATCACATGTGATTTGTCTGACCAATGTTCCATAAAAAGGCATTTAACCACCCACAATTTACAACAACCATTAAGGAAGATTTTGGCTGATAACGCTAACATCTTATACAGATCCTGTTACCAAAGAAAGAAAAAGAGGCCCTTTACATAAAACATCTGGCACCCAGCATAAATCTCACATAATTCAGGAGCAGAAATATTGTGTTGAAATCTTTTTTTAAAAAAAAAAATAGAAAGACACCAACTCAAATTCCAGCTCAACTGACAAAGCTCAGAATAAACACTACTACTATTCAAAGCTCAGAATAAACACTACTACTATTCAAACAGCACAAAACTACACCTTAAACAGTCAAACTCAAAAAGAAATTAGTAACACCTAAATACAAACCCTCTTGAAAATAGCTAAAGAAGTGGATGAAACCTGTATGGGACAATGGACAATTTTTGCACTCCCTTACTAAAAATGTAAGTATGTTGGAAAAACTAAAAAAATTCATAAAATTTTCCTTGTCGGTCATATTCAATGAAACATGTTTAAAACAAAGGTTGCTGCTGAAATAAATAAATCATATATATATATAACACATATACACACAAATTACATTTTTTTATATATATATATATATATATATATATATATAAATAAATAAAAGAATGTAATATATGTATATATATATATATATGTGTGTGTGTGTGTGAATGGAAAACTGACAAACTTACATACAATGAGTTTTCATATAAACTTCCATAAATCAATTTAACTATCCTGCAAGTGATTCACTTCAATCTTATTTTCAGATCTAAATGCATCGATTTAAACTAAAAAACATCCTTTGGCCATTTTGAGGTGGAAAAAAAGTTATCTGCAGTGATGGAAAGAAAACAAAAAAAAAAGTACCTCATCTAATATTTTCTGTACTTCCTTGTTCCCACTTCTGTGTACTCCTCTTACCAAACTTTCCATTATACAATTCTTCTCTCTATTTTTAGAATATTCAAGGGGTTTCTTCTCTCTTTTCTTTTATGAGCAAATGTTCTCCTCTTCTTTTCACCTGCTTGTCAATAAAGCATATTTTTTCTTCATCTTTCATTTTACAAATATCTTTCCTATTTCTGGGTTACCAATCAATCCTTCATAATAATCTTTTTCTTTTTTTCATCTCCTTTTTATTTTGTTCCTCTCTTTTTTTCTTCCTTCAATAAAATTTCATCTTATCTGTTTATCTACTTTACATACTAACCGCCTCCGAGAAATATACTTTGGTTTACTTCACTTAATTTTCTCACCTTAGCCTGACTTAATAACCTCCCAATATCTTAATATACTCAACTTGTTTAACCTTTTAGCTATAAAAAGGAACAATTCTAGATTCACAATTTTTTATATTCTCTCCTAAAACTTGGATTAGAATCATCAGACCTCGAGTGCCAATATTTTCAGACTCTTTAAAAGAGTTCAGGATAACTATACTAACGTTCATTATAAAAAAATAACTTTGCGTTAAAACACAAAGTAATTAAAAAAAGAAAAGGTAATCAATAAAAAAATCAAAAAGAGAATTTTTGATTTTAAAAATGTTCCAATTTTACCTGAACAATGCAAAGCGACAAGTGTTTTCTTCTTAAATGAAGATAAAAATAGACAGCAAATAACATTATCTACATTTACATTCAAACTAGCATCATTTTATTTTCATTACTATCACAACAGCTTCAGGTGTCTGTTGATTCATGTAACCATCAGAGAATAAGGAACTAAAACCATTTATTCATTCTACAAAAATTGTTATTCTGCTAAGGATATCTCCTCATCTTCTATGACTTAACCTCTTCCTGTTGAGTCTAAGTCTATGCTAATCAACCGAGGGATTTAACTTACAATTACTAGCACACCAAATTCTCAAACCAATCATTTCATCCACTTAGCTATTATCCAATGGAACAATCCTGAATTTATAAATTCAACACTTAAAGAAGAAGGCCAAAGTGTCCAAGGGCTTAAACCTTGTGATAATGACAACAAAGATGAGGACATTAATGGAAATATAAATAATGTAAATTCACACCATAGAAATTGGAGAACTTGTTTTCTGAACATTCCATTATCAAAATCTTACTTCATTGCAAAGTAAATTTAAAACTGTTCTGCCTTTTCAAGTTTTAATCCAACAAACCTAAAGATGAATAGATTACAAATAAATGAAATTCAAAAATACCCCATCTGAATGGCCATTTCACTCTGTAAGAGCTTGTCAACATTAGATAAATAAAACTATGAATCCTAACTTTTTTTTAAAAATTTCAATAAGAGAAAAGAAAGAAGAAAGAAGACTACAAAGAAAGGAAAAAAAGGATCTAAAAGGGTGAGAAAGACAGAAAAAAGAAAACAAAAAAAAACAGTTGAATTTCATTTATATGTAATTTATACATATATTTGAATTTCATATATATATATATATATATATATATATATATATTGTTATACTAGAACATACCTATTCTATTGTAATAGACTCTCCCACACATAAGTAGTAGTAGTAGTAGCAGCAGCAGTCACCAGAGGGCTCGGAGTGAGTTGGTGAGTCAGTCGATGTTGGACATTAAAGTATCAACCACCACAACTAGATTGCTGTGTCATTAACTATTATTTCGTGTTCCTAACGTTTTATACGTCGGGCCCTTTTAGGGCCGACTTAGTGAAATACAAGCCTCCACTGTGAAAACTACTTCCACATACAAACATATATATATATATATATATATATATATATATATATATATATATATATATATATATATATATATATATATATGCTCTGTAATGAACACATTGAATTCTATTTGTAGATCAGTTTTAATATTTTATATTATTAGGATTCCCTTGTATTACTGATACACACACAGATAGATACATACATACACACACACGCACACCTACATACACACATACATACATACATACATACATACATACATTTTCAGATAGAAGTTGGTTGTCATAAAACCATGATGGGCTATGGATTTAATGATTCCCCTTCATAACTTCATTTACTTCTTTTTCTTTCTCTACATTTGTTTATCATTCCAACTTTGTCAATCTCACGTGCCTTATATAATCTTTTACTAACACTATAAACTTTAATAGAAAGAAAAACTGTCTTGCTTCCAGCCAAACTGACTCCAGCACTTTTCCCCCCCATGTACAAACATTTACTTTTTTCAATACTAAAACAAGTGCAACTATTATTTGCCGGAAAGACAATTGCAGGAACAACTAAGTTGATTGTTGTTAGTTTTTCTTGAGATAAAACGACTGACTTGTGTTTTGCAAATAAGAACAAAAAATAAAAACCATCACAAGGAAAAAAAACACAGCAGGTGAAATTTTAAAAAAAGACAAAAAGAAATGAAAAAATATAGCAAAAAAAACAAATAAACGAAAAAAGAGCCAATGGAGTGAAATTGGAAAGACTAAGAAAAATTGTAGAGGAGGAAAATTCAAAAATGAAGATAAAAATATCATCAAGAGAAGAAAAGAAAAATTGAGGAAAAAGGGAAATGAGAAAAGGAAGCATATGAAAGAATAAAGATCAAAGGAAAGATTTTGAGTGAAAAAAAAAAATGTAAAAAAAAGATATAGATACAAAAGCAAAAATCAGTGCGAAAAGTATTTGAAGGGAGAGGAAAGAAATTAAAAACAAAAAGAAAAAAAATTGTGTATAAAATTTGAAAATAAAAAAAATCTCAAAGAAACTACTTTGAAAATAAAGATTAAGTTGATTTAAAAGTTAACATTTTTTTTCAAAATGGATGAAAAGAATAAAAATCTAAGAAATATCATTGAAAAAAAAAAAGAAATACAAGAAATTCTGAAAGTAGTTAAAAAAGAAAAATTGAAGAGAGCTGAATTTTGTTGGTAGTCTCTACAAAAGTTATTATTTACATTTGAATATTTGTTGCTTCAGGATGAAACAATACACTAAAATAGTAGGACTAAAAAGAAACCACACAATTTGAATTTGCTTTATGTTCAAACATTATCGTCTTCAGGGTCAAAAGAAAGATTTTCTTTCAGTTGAATGTAGGAAGTGTACAAGCTGGTAAAGAAAGAGCGTAAATGAGAAGAAATTAATCTAGTGAAGACAGTTTTCTTTTTTTTTTTTTTTTAATGCATGATTTTTTCATTTCTAATTCCTCTCTTTCTTATTCATCCATCATTGTACCACATAATATAATCATAACCTTACCCACCATATGACTTGGCATTATATTAT
Source organism: Acanthosepion pharaonis (assembly GCA_903632075.3). Classification (NCBI taxonomy): domain Eukaryota; kingdom Metazoa; phylum Mollusca; class Cephalopoda; order Sepiida; family Sepiidae; genus Acanthosepion; species Acanthosepion pharaonis. Next base: position 374,458 of record CAHIKZ030005476.1, read on the forward strand.
ATATATATATATATATATATATATATATATGAGAGAGAGAGATAGATAATGTTAGTGGTCAATATATATATATATATATATATATATATATATATATATATAAAATTTCCAAAAGGATAGAATCGAGGTAGAATTCAATGTCCAGGACAGAATAAGAATGTAATATAAAAGGCTGAAACACTAATATTCCATGGTTATAATTTATTACATTGGAATCATAATCACAATCCAATTCATCAGACCTACAAAATCAAAAAAAAAGAAATATATATATATATATATATATATATATATATATATATATATATATATATTGTTGGACAGAATTATTCACCCCACCACTGAATATTTATATATTTTCTAAGGAGATGCAAATATTTGCAAGTACTTAGTAAATTTACCATAGATAGTTGATGAATTTTGTTGGGAATAATTCATGAAATTTGTAAAAGTTTCGACCTATATTCATAGTTATAGATTTTCTAAAAATTAGTACAGTCCAAAATTGTTCACCCCTGTTTGGAAATTATGAAATAAAATTGCTCTCTGTCAACTTTAATGTTTTTTCTTAATTTGACAATACAAAAACCCTTTGAAAATGATATAGTATTGACCCAATTCTATAACAGTCTAAAAGGTAATAAAGAAGACAATACGTGAATGCCACATACCATGATAACTCATTCGTTCTGCAACTGGGAAGAAAATGGCTTAAATTGACAAGAAGCTGTAAATGAAGATGGTTGATGTCTACAAACAAGGTGAGGGATATACAATAATTTCCTGGTGTTTAAATGTTCCTAGATTGACAATTTGTAGCATTATCAAGAAGTACTACAAAACTCATTGTGTTGTGAATAAATTAAGGACAAGCAAGAAAAAAAAGTTAACTTTTTAGAGAATGGAAATAAAAATTGAGATATCTCGAAGAAACCTCACTTAACGACAAAGGACATTGTCAATGATGTAAAGACATCAGGGTTGAATCTATCAATGAAGACAGTTACAAGATGCTTTCATTGAGCAGAAATTTGAACTTGTTGCCCAGAGAAAACTCCTTGATTACGATTCTAATGTAATAAATTATAAACATGGAATATTAGTGTTTGAGGCTTTTTTATTACATTCTTACTCTGTCCTGGACATTGAGTTCTACCTGGATTATATCCTTTTGGAAATATATATATATATATATATATATATATATATATATTATATTATATTGACCACTATTATATATATATATTTGCCAAGTCATATGGTGGGTAAGGTTATGATTATATTATGTGGTACAATGATGGATGAATAAGAAAGAGAGAGAGAGAGGAATTAGAAATGAAAAAATGATGCATAAAAAAAGAAAAAATTTCTTCTCATTTACGCTCTTTCTTTACCAGCCGGTTTCTTTTTTTTTTTTTTAGGTGTTTAGACACCTAAAATATGGATTAGTTTATGCTAGAAGCCACCTATAACATGGGAGTAAATATTTGAACCGTGTCTCATGGTCAGATGAAACCAAACTAGAATTATTTGGTCATATGAACTCCCATTACATATGGAGAAAAATGAATGAAGCTCACAAACCCTATCCCTTCTCAGTACTAGTGGCATTCTCCCTTGCTTGTGGTAAAAGGATGAAAAGAACAAAAAATCCCCAGGACCTACCTTGCTTTGTGCAAGTTCAATCTTGGTCCTGCCTCAACAAAAAATAAAAATATACGGCTATAATGATAATATAGTAGTAAGAGTTTCCTTCCAAATCTTTTGTTTTTGGTAGTGCGGAAAGTTAACATTTGGATTGCATTATTTTTTACTTCTAGTTAAAAAGGTGCTAGTAAAACTTCTGTTGTTGCAGTAAGTGTTCAAGGGATATGATTTTTGATATTTGGTAAAGCTCTTTCATTAGTCATTACTGTAGTACAAGTCTATAGGTTTGGATGAAAGATTGTCTTCTTTAAGACTTAAGGGATGCATTTGCTTCAAGCAATTTTCAATTATCTGCTTCAACTTATCAGGATGAATTAAAGTTTCTAGATAAATTATACTAAAACTCTCACCCAAAAAACTGCTTGCACAGAAAAAAATTTTGCTATGATGAGTAGATAAAATAATTAACTAAAGTTAATTCTTAATTAAGCTTTTTATTAATTTGCTTGCAAGCAAGACAGTGATACCAAGCTTCTGGCATTGATTTGAATAAATATATATATATATATATATATATATATATATATATATATATATATTATATATCATGCTGTGGTATAAATGCTATCAAAATGTCCATACTCATGCAGGTTTCTGTTGTGGTAAACCCTCTTACAGTATAATGAACTCTTCCTTCTCTCATAAGTACAAATTTTGAGAGTCGGACGGGAGTGCAGAGTGTGAAGTAGAGTGGAGTAGTAGACAGTGCTAATCTACTTATTCCTAACACTATTGTTTCGAATATATATCTTCAATATACTTTTTTCAACTGACCTTCGTCTTCCATGTCTTTCTTTCTGGCCCTTAAACAGGCCACAACAGTTTCAGACTGACAAATCATAATATTCTACATACATAGGAGTTATTTTTTATTCACTTGACAAGATTAGTCTATCTAATTTTTTTATTTTTCCAATTAACCAAAAAAAAAAAAAAAAAAAAAAAAAAATTGTACATCAGGTTTGAAATCATGGATAAACTGTGCAAAGTTAAGGTTCTTATTTTGTTTTTGTTCAAGTACTTTGCACAATCTGAGTCACTATCAAGAACTGGGTGTTGTCACTGTAAGAGATGAATAGTACTACTAATAATACGACTAGCTCAGTGTACACATAAGGTCAATCAGGATTAATTCGAATCTCAGTTTTCAAAAACAAAAAAAAGAAATGACAGGATACAGCCAACAAAATGGTGTTTACAACACTACCAACACCTTGTAAAAACATGAACTCTGGATAGTTTATCCACAATTTTGATCCGGATCTACTATATCTCATTTAAGAAAATAAAATAAAAATTTAATATGTCATTTGAATATAAAAATATATTTTGGGATTAATTCTTTCAGCCTCAATAGACCATATATATATATATCCTAGCAGCGTTGCCTGGGATTATTCAAAAAAAAAAAAAAAATCATGAACCTCATCCAATCTGTAAAGTTAAAATAAAGAAGATTTTCCTTTAGTGCCTATTATTTATATGGCCAAAAATTATAATGAGATGAAGTGTGAAAACATTTATAACAGGAGAAAATTGTTTTTTACAGAAGCACAGAAGATACAAAAAAAATTGTCAGCAAATAAAGAGTACATTAATTGCAATCGATCTTCGAAAATTGTTAAGGAGAAATGCTTTTTTGACAGCTTTTGCTCAAACTACATCAAATGAACAACATGCATTGAAAGGAGAAGAAATTCAATAAAGACTTCTTCTAGCAGCCATGCCAAGGCTGAAAATCAACGTTCACAAAGACTGTATAGAATTTTTCTTTGCCCCTCAGTTTCAACAGCTCGAGTAGAAGCAGTTCTGGCAGCATGCCTTCCTCGTCTAGTTCACTGTTGCTCCTTTGTTTCTGCCGACCTTGCAATAGCATTCTGTGTCAGTCTAATTTCAGTTTCTTGTTGTGAAGCATTTCTTCTCCATGCTTTCATGCGTTTGGCTGTAGTAGCAGCACGTCTAAGTGAAGGATTTCGCTTTCTTGGCATTACTATCAGGCTGTAGTTGGAGGGGTTTGGCTAAGCTTTTTGAATAACAATGAAGTAATCAATTAAAAAGCAAGAATATTATACACATTAATTGAAATATAGCCACAATAAATTAAATGCAAGTTTATAAGGGAGACCACGGGAATGTGGTAAACAATTATAAGCAAGCTCGTAAAGTTAGGATTTATCTAAAAATAGACTACCAAAAAACATTCTAGTGATAAAAATAAAAATTAACCTGCAGATAGAAACCTACTCACTATGAACGTTAAAACACACATGCTAAGTTTAGCTTAATTATAAATGAATTGAAAAAGGGGTTTAGCATTATTATAAATTCATTTTTCAGAATAAAACTCAACATTTTAGGGCTCAAGTTTCCAAATATATGAGTAAGCATTATTTAAACGCTGATTAGAGGATAGTAAGTACATAATTAAAACTTGGCATTTACGCTTAAACTTCTTTGATATGATTTTCACAAATTTAAATTTAAAGTATCAAAAACTCAAAATATACATGCATGAAGGCAGCTTATCTTTTTACTGGATGACAACTTTGATGCGAATGAGATTTTTTGCATTTATTTCATCACATAGCACTAATGAACATTACACGTGAAGCAAAATTGATAGTATGCACTACATAACTTGATTGATCATTGCATGTGGAGCAAAATCAATTTTACACACTACACATCTCGATCAATCTCGCACACGCGTCTTATAGCTACGTGCACTTCTCTCATCGGTGCACACTTTTGTTTGCACTTATTCTTTTTTTCTTAAGGAAGGACATAATTTTTGCCGTCAAGTTAATGCAAACTAAGCTATTTCAGTATCAAAACAGGAAATCCATGGGAAAAACTGATATTTTTCATAATGTATTTATGACATATGGGGTGTCAGTTTTGATTTGGAGTTGATTGATCTAAACACAAATTATTTGCAAATTTTCATCGGAATGCTGCTAACCACTACAATTGAAAGACTAATGGGGAACTAAGGTGTTCATGGGTCATCTTGGGGACCCCTTATGTAGTCTTAAAAATCTGATAATTGTTTTTGATTCATTTTAAGATTGTAACATACATGTAAAATTCTGTTGAAATCAAAGCAATTTAAAAATTTGGGGGTCCCTTTGGTTCACCCTAGGGGTCCCAAATTTCAATCCAAAGGACAGGTTTAAGACTAATAGTAATTGAAATAATAAAGCACATCTTTTTTAAGTTTTCTATTTAATCAACTTTATGGCCAAGGCTGTCGACTTAATTGAAGATTCCAGGGTTCCTTGCTGGTCCCCTAAATTGTGAGGGTCCCAGTGTTGATTTTCAGTGAATTCCAAGGGACTACTTCAGTTACTCGATATCATCTCAATATGTACTGAAATTTTCATTGAAATTGGGGAGTACTGCTACAAAATGCACTTGAAAAGCAATTGAGGCATCCAGGGGTTTATAGGGTCATCCTGGGGGCTCCCCCTCATGCATTTTTAAAAATCTGACAACTGATTTCTATCTCATTTTAAGAGCATAACAAACATGCAAAATTTCATCAAAATCAAAGCAATTTGAATTTTTTTTGGTCCCCTTGGGGCACCCTGGGGGTCCCAGTGTTGAGAGAAACGAAAATCACCATAGCATATAATAAGCATGGACAGTAAGTTGCATACACTTATCAAGTTTCATTAAAATCGACCTTAGGGTTTAGACTTCAAGTCTGAAAGCTTGAAAACAACCAAACTAATAGAAATACCCATTTAAACATTATATTTATCGATTACTGATTTTTGAAAAATGACTCACTTTTTTGTCCACACCCAGTATTGAGTACAATCTATGTTTCAAATTTGGTGGAAATATGCCTTATGGTTCTCGAGTAGTTCGTGAACACACACACAGTTTTATATATATAGAAGATGGATACAGATACACACACAAACACAAGGTCTGTTTGAAAAGTGATGGGACTGTTGTCACAAACAACTAACAATATAGTTTTCCCTTCAAAGTAATCATCCTTGATCCTACAAGTTTAATGCACTTTGCCAATCTTTCTCTGCCATGCTTCTATGCATTGCTGGGAAGAATCTTCTTGGACAGCCCTCAACTCTGTCATTACAGCCCTTTTGATTGTCTCCATGCCTTCAAAACAGGTTCCATTGATGAGCAAAATCAGTTGAATAGGGAGTTTGTTCCAGTACGGCGATGTTCTTCTTGGACAGTAACTGCCAGATGGTCAAAGTTATGAGAGCATAGGTGCATTGTCATGGTGAAGCAGCCATGATTGATTCTGCCACAACTCATTTTTTCTTGCATACTGAGCAGAGGAAATGCAAAATGGTCTCTTTGTAGACTGACTGAATGATCGTCTGACCCTGTGGCAAGAACTCACTGTGGACATTACCCATAGCTCACACAACACACCCAGTCCATTCATATATATATATATATATATATATATATATATATATATATATATGTGTGTGTGTGTGTGTGTGTTTGTGTGTAAAAGTTGCTATACTTTTGGGTGATAAGTATTAGAGATAAAGCAGTTTTATGCACAATGTGCGATGAATAAATTATCGCCATTTTCTATTTTTAATTTCATGCATATGCATTGTTTGTTTTTGATAACTGTACAGCATAATAAAGTCACTTGGCACCATCTGTGAGAAAAAGAGCACTTTAACACAATTCACTCTGGCAGAAAGGTAGAAAAAGAGAGGTGAAGAGAGAGAGAGGTGAAGAGAGAGAGAGGTGAAGAGAGAGAGAGGTGAAGAGAGAGAGAGAGGTGAAGAGAGAGAGAGAGGTGAAGAGAGAGAGAGAGGTGAAGAGAGAGAGAGGTGGAAAAAACTTACAGCATTATGCAATGGACGACGCAACATGCAATCACATACTTTTAGTATTATATAGATTAGCCTTTTGCAAATAAGTTATTTTCTTTTTATTGCGGTAAAATTTTGTGAGTCATGAGTCATTGTGAATGCCTTTCAGAAAAAAGGTATTTAAAAGACTTTTCCATTCTACCATGTCTTACCAACAAACCCCTGCATATCAACTCTCTAACCTTTTCCTCTAATGTTTGTTATCTATTGGGAATCAGCCTTTTACTCCATCTGTTACATTTCTTCTGGCTGTGTTTCCGAGCAACTTTCACTATTCTCGATTACTCTTATTATCTCTTATCTTGATTTTTTTCTCAGATACATATAACTTTCTAACTTTTAAATTTGTATAACTCGCTATAAATATTTTTTTTAAATGTTATAGTTCTCTATATAAATAATGTTTACATTCATATTGCTTAATATATACTCATACATATCTTTTAGATTTATATCTAGCATTATTCTTTTCAACAATATGTGTGATTTTACAAATAATCTTATCTTTCATGTTTCACACCCATATTAAATATTAATTTTACACTTGAGTTTCTAAGTATATTGATAAGGTAAATTTCAATATGTCACCATTTTCACTAAACACTTTCCAACCAGTGATCAAAAGTATAAGTAATAATGGATTTCTACTACTAATCGTCTATAAAACTTACTGCCACAGTTTTAAACATCGGTTCTTGTACGATAGCTGAAGTTGAGCCTAATGGGTGATTACTTGGCAATAAGCTTGGATGTGCAAGTGGGTTAATAGATAATAGCTTGGAACTGAAAATCAGAGAACCATGTTCTAATTCTTGTAGGGTTTGTTATACTTACTTATCTACAAATACCCTTGGGAAAAGATCTGAATCCACTTGTTCTCCCACCAGAAATATATGTTAATTAGTAAGACTTATCAGTAAATCATTATCTGCAAAAGATTTTTATAATCTAAAAAATATTTTCTGGCATTAAATAACCTGCAAATGATAAGCTATAAAAAAAACTAATGAATCCTTTATCTATGATAATAGAGTTAATGTTAAAGTTATAATTCATATATGCATAGACCCTATCATACAATCCTACATTTTTATATGCATTTATGCATATTTCTGTGTATAATAACATACAAGACAATGCCCCAAAATGAAACCAATGTAGCATGGATATTTGCCATTACCTTTAGTGAGTAATACTCTTTGTGAATTCCTGTGCTAACAACAAGCAAGGGAGGAGAAATGAAGAAAGTGTATGCAGGGATAATCCTTTAATCATTTTGATACCATCTTCTATGTAATGCATTGATTAGTATATATAAACATACATAAATGCTACTCACCCATATGTTTTAACGTACCGTATATATTTTCTCCTTTTTCTGGCCCAGTTTTTAAAGTCTCATACTGAAATCATTACATCCAATGTAATTTTTCTCATTTAAAAAAACAAAAAAAAAAAACAAAAAAACCCATAACTGCAGCACAATTGAGAACAGTGACAACAAGGTACTTTCTTTAACAGTCATGATAGATTGATTGGTTCCAGACGACTAATCATCCTAGACTTTACTTGTTATATCATTTTGCAAACTGAGTGACAAAAATGGAGAGAAAAAAACAGGTATATTTTCCCAAGAAAGAGAAAAGATTGGAGATAAGCATACAAAATAGAAAAAAAAGTACACCATTTTTTATGTTATTTACTTCCTACATTTTCTTGCTTCTACAGAAATCTATTCCTTCTGGTTTCCTTTTTATTGGAATTTCATTTCCTTTTACTTCTAAATTAATGAACTGGACTTACAGAAAATTTAGAGCAAGATCAGATAGGAGTGATAGAAGAAAGGATGAGGAGAAGGGTAGTGGATAGATCAAGGCAACTGGAGATGTCAATTGACATTACATTTGAATAGTTGGAGATTATAGCTCTCAGGAAAACTGGAATAGGGAAGGAAGTTCCACAGGCGAGAGGTGCGAGACATGAAGCTATTGGAGTAGAAGAGATGGCTACATTTAAAAGTTTCAACAGTGAAGGGGTGAGAGTGGGATGCCAGCCTATCTTACTATTTCAATTACCATTTTGAAGTCAGAGTATCTAAAGAAATAAAGTCTTTGATATTCTCTAGAAACAGAGTAAGAAAAATTTAAAATGAGAATAGTTTTCAGTTGTCCAAATTTCTTAAATGAAGCTTTGTCATTATGAATTTTTATGTTAGTTTTACTTTGACCTTATTTTTGTTAGATTTTTTTTATTTCACGTTGTTTTAACATTCTATGTTTACTAAGTATGTAGTATGAATGAGAAATTTTAATCCAATACAAACTGCTTTCTTAATCATGGAATGGAAAATGACAAGAATATTTTTAAGATAAAGAAACAAACAAAAGAAAAACAAGTGACAAAATTAATAATCAACTCAAACAAAGCGTAAAAAAAAACCTAAGTTGACAAAGAAAGCAGTTCTGATCAAACCCAATCTAAATTGGATAAAAAAAATTACATAAAAAACTGGAAGGAATGAAAAAAAAAAAAAAAAAAGGAAAAAGCTGTGGTCTGTCATAGATAAGTCATGAGTTAAACAATGTAATCAATAGTTATTAGAATTTAACTGTATTATAGTAATGTTCTTCCACCTAAACACCTTATGAGAGCAGAAATTAGTTTTGCAAGTAGTGTTGTAGACAATCATATAATAATGTGAATGCAAGAGTTCACAAATTGATCTGTTTTAAACAAATTTTAAAACAATTGCTTCTGTTGGTTCTGGGGCAGCAATAGAGGAAAATGAGAAAGAATTTTTAGTATACCAAATATTTGCTGAAATTCCACTCAATATTACAAGTGAAAATAAAAACAGAACTTCTGATGATAACTAACAAAACTAACGAGGTTGTCCAAACTATCCTTTCATAGTGGATTTAACGGTACATGTATTAAGACACACAAGGTGCTACACTACAAGTTCCCGCAGTTTCTATCTGATTTGTAATAATTAGGACTTATCCAATGTTCTGTATGAAGGATCTTTTGCAGGACACCATTGCTGTTCCGTGCTGTACATCTGGTTTGTTAGATACTGCCATTGACCATATAATGGGAATGAGAGAGGGCGCAGAATTAGCCTCTTCCAGGCTGGGGTTCAGGGAGGAGGTACTTGCTAAAGAAAGTAACCTTTTCATTTGTCTGCTGTAAACTGAATTTGGCTACCACTTTCATCAGTGTATGAACTGATGTCTGTAAGTGGCTGTCATGTGACCCATGAAAGGAAAATAAGCACCTTCTGTATCCTAAGAACCATATCCAACAAACTGTTGTCAATGTCTTCACTCTAACCATGGGAGTGGTGGTTTTCAGGTGCTATGTCAGCCAAAGGGCAACCTGCAAATTTGGTTCAAGACATCTACACTAGTATCGAACCCATACATAAGAGAAGAGGAGATGGACTCATACCTTTCTCATGGGTATTTGTGCATGAGTGAATGAACTTGACAGGAATTCTAAATCAGCTCTTAGATTTAAAAGTCACTATCCATAATTATTATCTATATTCATAAATACAAAAAATAAGGATTGAGATTGCAAAATAATCTCAAATATTAAATTTAAGTAAAGCTAAAGAACAAGTCATCAAGGTTTTAAATTTTATTGAAATTACGATGCGTGATTTCTGTAACAATTATCAGGGTACAAAGTGTAATTGGTGAACAGAGTTTCACTCAACTTTGTTGGCTTCACTTTTGCTTAAAGTCCTTTGGGAAAAGCATGAATACATACTTTCTCACCTCAGGTATGGGTTAATGCCTTCCCCAGCATAGACATATGTTTTTACAAAGAGTGCCTTTTTCAGACATGAATGAATAAACATGTCCAAAACATCATGTTCAAAAACTAGCCTCAGACAAGTTTTGATTTGGATTCTTTTTCTGTCATTCTGAGCTTGAAACTAGTCTAATTTTCATCTCATATGTCTAATAGAGGTATTAGACAGCAATACTTAAGGTGCTTCTTAGTTACTATATTAAAAACAAATAAAAAAAATAAATTTGTCTGAAAATGAAATGTTTCTCCCAAAATAATTGATGAGGAAGGGGTTAAATTGAAGGGTAGACTGGGTGCTCTAGACTTTGATGTCGGTCTAGAAGGATAACTTAATTCTAAACTATTAAATATGCAACTCCTCCAATATCTTTCACAATAAGTCATGGCAATTTACAGATAATAAAGAAACAGATGCTGTAGAGAACTATGATCACCTACATCCTGAAGTGACATACAAAAAAAAAGAAAAAAAAGAAGAAAAAAAAGAAGAAAAAAGAAAAAAAAGAAGAAAAAAAAGAAGAAAAAAGAAGAAAAAAAAAAGAAAAAAAAAGAAAAAAAAGAAGAAAAAAGAAGAAAAAAAGAAGAAAAAAAAAAAAAGAAGAAAAAAGAAGAAAAAAAGAAGAAAAAAAAGAAAAAAAAAGAAGAAAAAAAGAAGAAAAAAAAAGAAAAAAAGAAGAAAAAAAAAAAAAAGAAAAAAAAGAAGAAAAAAAGAAGAAAAAAAAAGAAAAAAAAAAGAAAAAAAAAGAAAAAAAAAGAAAAAAAAAAAAGAAAAAAAAAGAAGAAAAAAAAGAAGAAAAAAAGAAGAAAAAGAAGAAAAAAAAGAAGAAAAAAAAGAAGAAAAAAAAGAAGAAAAAAAAGAAGAAAAAAAAGAAAGAAAAGATTACAGTTCAGGGAATGGGGCAACAAGAGAAATTATTTCAGTCTCCTGAACAAAAATGAAAGCAAACATCTATTAATCCAAGGCAGACATGAATAAAATATACAGGTTTCTCCTACTTCATGATTGGTTCCAGTTTTCATAAAATCTTTACTGATGGTTTTTTATCTTGATTATTCAATGACAAACTTAACAATAAGCCAATTTATCAATGATGTTTTTATGGGTATACATTAGTTATTCAGTTATTTTAAAGAGCCAATATATTTCATTTATACTATTCAGACTGTTGTCTTCATTGCCATATTCACAACATTTCAGCCTTTGTATTATCTGGCCTTCTTCAGGTGATTAGAATTTTGAACTGAACCCTTAGGTAGATTGTTCTCGTTTCGCATGCCATGCCTCTTCCTGATGTCTCATTTATTTGGCTTTAACTCAAAAGTCACTGGATCTAACCAACGACTTTATCCAAAGATTTAAAAAAAAAAAAAAAAAAAAAAAAAAAAAAAGGGAAAAAGAATGTCCTACATGTAAAGTTCCCAGCAGGGTCATGGTACTGTCCTGATAAGTCAGGTTCCGTTTTAAGATGCATAGGAACTGTGTTGTTTACCATAGTCAGACTGTGACTGGCTACCACTTCTCATTGTCATGAACTAATCAACAACAGATTATTCTCATAAGAAACTGTCATACAACTCTCAAGGGCCTTTATCTTTATCAAAGGCCAGTGGATAATAACTTGAGTCATTCCAGTTGATATGACTTGACCCAAAGAGTTTTGAGTTCAATATCTGGCTACTGCTGCAGTTGAGTTAAAAGGCAGATAACAGAGACATCTGGAAGAGGAATGACTTGCAGAACTAGAACAATCTATCTGGTAAACAAAATAAAAGGTTCAGTTTGAAATTCCAACCACCTGAAGAAGGCAGGAGCATACAATGGTCAAAACGTCATAAATATGGTAGCAAAGATGAAGAAAACATTCCAAACAATGTAAATAATACAAATAAAAATGAAGTGGTTAGAAAAAGTAACAATAAAACTTGCAAATTTATTTATGCATTTAATCTTGATTTTATTTAATTTTCATACAAAGAGACACCTGGACTAGAATGTAATTTTTATTGTAAGAATTGAATTTTATCATTAAAAGACCAATTAGACTGTGTTAACATATTTCAGTTTGTTATTAATGATAATTTTGATCAAAATTGCAATTTCTTTTACCAATTAACATTGTTTCATGATGCACATTTTATTAATAACATTTTGAAGTTCAACATACTACATAGCAAATTCCAGATTAAAAATAGAGTTTATCCAATTGAAATATATATACTATAAACAATTAGAGTTATTGTAGGAATATAGAAGATGATTATCTCTTTTTGACAGCACACTTTACTAATGTCTTAAGGGGCTCTTGAGAGTTGTATGACAGTTTGTTGTGAGAATAATCCGTTGTTGATTAGTTCATGACAGAATGAGAAGTGGTAGCCAGTCACTGTCTGACCATGACAAACAACACAATTCCTATGCATCTTAAAACAGAACCCGACCTATCACCAGGACAGTACTATGACCTTCTTGGTAACTTCACATGTAGGACATTCTTTTTATTTCTCCTCTTCAGATACTACTTCCTATGTTTGATGTGTTTTAACTTCTTTGTTTGGGACATATATATGTACTGCATATTAGCATGACTAAAAATTGTAACCTACCGAAGGTTACTGAATAGAATAACCACACGAAGGTTGACAATGAACAATGATACTTAGGACACAAACAACACACAAGATTTGCTATCAGTGTATAGAAGAAGTAAACTCCTAGAAGTTAATTCCACAATTTATCTACAACTGCAGACCAACACAGAGCATTTAGTACTGTATAGGAATGGGGACATACCCATTATCGTCCATAGGTATGCTACAACACTAAACATTTGTATACTTCAGTTTTGTATATATAAAAGGTTTTCATGTACAACTCATTTTTGAAATACATTTCTTTAGGTTATTCTAGACCTTTCTTTTGTTAAGGTATTAGAACATCAAGGATATATTAGTGCCTAAAGTAGGCCTAGGAGAATGGATAATACTAGCATATTTCCTCTCCTTTTCCAATTATTATGATAGTGGTAATTTCTCAATGGATGCCAATGTTGTCTAAATCCAACAAATATATCTATTATAAGCCAAATGAGCAACAACACAATTCTATACTTCACAAACAACCTTCCCTCCAAAAGTACAATCAACAGTTCAAAATCTGCAATACTCATGAGTCATAAATATCACAAAAGACAGGGACATTAGCCGAAGAAACCCAGGAATATAAATTATTCAAAAGCCTAATATTTTTAGTATAGGTAATCCTTAGTTTCCATGCTTTTTTATTTGTTCCTTTTAATTTGTGAAATCTGAGGAAAAGATTGATGGTAATAACCAAGCATTAACTTCCTGTTTTTGACGGATTTTGGAATTAGAGTTGAGCTACTTGTGTAGAAGATGATTGATGTTTGGTTTGAACTTGCTGGGAAATGCAGACTTTAGGAGCCAATTCTTAGAATTGGTCAATTGCAGAAAGAAAGCAGTGGCATATTTTTGTAGCCAATCAGGGGTCTGGAACATTACTGTTATAACAATAGTGGAATTTGATAAGATGATGGTATCTTAATAGCATAAGCATCCTGACAGAAAGCTACTTAGAATACAGACTAGAGTGGAAAAAAAAAAAAAAAAAAAAAAAAAGATAAAAAAATAAAATTTGAAAAAACACATACAGCTTTTTCAAAAAATATCTCCAAGGTCATAAAGCACTGACAAGGTTAAAATGTCCTTCATATTTATGATCATTCTTTTTTTCAGAAACTTAAAGATAAAAAAAAAAAAAAATGAATGCAATAAGGAGAGCAAGTGGTTATTTATTTAAATTGACAATTTTTACAGTGCAGAGCAAAATTAAACATGCTTTATATTTTGCTTGGAATTCAGAAAGAGATGAGTAAAATTTACAAGATTCAAATCTCACCATGGTCGATTTTTCAAGAAGGAGACTTGATGATGTTATCAGAGTGGAGGGGTTGATCCCAACGTGCAACACCTTTGGAAGGTGCCTGAAAATCATACCACAGGTTGACCCAAGCCTTGTAAATAAAATTAGGTAGACAGAATCTCTGGGGGCCTATCAATAGCTGTGCTAGCACAATCACAAGTCATTGTGGCTGAGGGCTTGAGCATGTTGGCCTTGTTCAAATTGTCGATCATGCTAACATGCTCTTTTCCATAAACTGTAACTAAGGTCTGCTCAGCATAGTTGCAGTATAAACCACAGGTAGGCTCTGTGGGTGTTGAATAAACACAAATGTGCCTGAGAAAGCGTTTGCAACAGGGATTGGCAAGCTGCCTTAATAAATGGATATCCTCGAATACGAGTAGCCAGCTATACATAATCTGGTTGAATCTATTTGAACACAGTCCAGCATATAGCAGTGGCTAATTTTTTTAGTGCAACAACTTGCGCAACAACATTTACTTGAAGTTTCAGTCCAATATCCATACCTGAAAATTTCCAATTAATAAAAATGAAATTAACCTATTTTGGACAGCATCGTACAGACAAACTATATTTGGTTTCACAAAAAAAGCAAAAAAAAGCCAATCATTGAATTTTAGCATAAAAAAAAAAATGTACTGAATGTGATTATATGCTCAAGTAGCTAACTAATCCCTGCAGCAGATACCTGCTCAGGCACATTGTTCAACACATGCAGAACTAATCTATGGTTTATCCTGCACCTATGCTAGGCAGATCTTTTATATTTTCTGGTAGAGAGGACATAATCTGGCATGATCACCAGTTTGAACAAGACCAACAGATGTAAACACTCAGTCAGGATCACTTGTGACTGTTAGTACAGCCACTGACAGCTTCTGAAAATTTTTATCTAACTGATAGACTAACAAGGTTTAACATCTATGATATTGTTTTCATATGACATATCCTGGAACTATCACCCCAGGCCTATATCAATATGTCACAACCTTAACAAATCAACCAGGGTGAGGTTCAAGCACAAGTCTTGTAAAATAAATATATATATATATATATATATATATATATATATATATATATATATATATATATATATATATATATATATGTGTGTGTGTGTGTGTGTGTATATATATATATATGAGAGAGAGAGAGAGAGAGGAAAATTAATGACAAAGCAGAGAGGGGTTTTTTTTGTTTTTT
>CAHIKZ030005476.1:392500-470000 GCA_903632075.3 Acanthosepion pharaonis
GTGGTTGGACATAGCTGATAATTTCTATATTTCTGAAGGATTCTGGTGCCATGCATGGAATCCATCTGAAAAGTCTTGATCTGACAAGACCATTTATGAACATGACTTATTTACAGCTTTGCACATTGCTAATTTTCAAAAAGCAGTAATTTTCATTGTATAAATGTACAATTGATCTGCTTTGAAAGAGCTAGAAGACCTAGCAAAATTTTTAATTAGCAGATATAATCTTAACATCAGATATATAGAGGTTACTGTGTTGATGTAAAACTCAAAGGGAAAACTGAAAATGCACTTAAACAAGCTAGGAAAAGAAAGCAAGAAATGACTATGAAAAAGCAAAAGAGACAACCCAAGGCATGAACTCTAAGATCTTTTCTGTTAGTTCATCCAAAATAAAAAGAATTTATATTTACTAAAATTCACACCAAATTCTCCTAGAGTGACACCTTCCATTGCACTCTGGTTGGACTGACCTTTGTGATTGTCCCCAAATGTGGGTGACTCAGGTGCGATATTTCTAAGTGTGGGGTCTGCATTTGTTGTTATTCTGATAAACAGGCCAAAAGAATTTTTTTTTTTAAATTATAAAAAATTCCTTGTAAATACCTCAAACATCATTGATGCTAAGAATAATTCCCTGATTTTTGGTAATTTTTCATTCTGAGGGTTGGAGTTGTTGTGAGGCAAGCTAAAAAATTTTGATTTATAATTTCTTGGGGGTGAATTAATATTTGCAATAATTCACCCCAAATAATTTACTTAAGAGAAAAGATTTGCGATATATTGGGAGTATCAAAATCAAACAGGTACAAAGAATTAATTATCTCTATATGTAGTAACAGACAGCAGAAGACAAGGTAAGACAAAGGGATACTAGAATAGTAAGACATTTCCTAGAAAATAAGCAATGTATTTATTGTAACCTAGGGAAAATTACTGAATAATCACAAGAAGGTTGGTAATGAACGATAATACTTAGGACAAGAGCAACACACGTAAGATTCGCCAGTGGTGCATAGAAGTAGTCAACTGCTAGAAGTGAGTCAAGTGAATTTCACAATGACTCTCCAACTGCAGACTAACATACAGTATTTACTAATGTATTTATATGAATGGGGACATACCCATTATTGTTCATAGGTATGCTACAACAGTATTCAAATAGAAAAAATATGAGAAACTGTGGCAGACATGAGACAGAACCTGGGACGAGCACAACTGGTCGCGACTTGCCTTGTCCCCGCCAAAAAAGAGCATGTATTTGCTTAGCATGTAAAGCTACTGCAGTTGAAATGAGGGAGAAAAAAGCACTTACCGCTCTGCCATAATCCGTCCTCCGCCAGATAACGTAAAAGAATGAGGGGGGACTTGCATTACATTTTCATGCAATCAAGATGCAATGCATTATGAGATATGGACGCAATGAATTATGGGATCACATGAAGACGCAAGGGATTATGGGTATATGGACAAATATAAAAGCAACTATTTTTTCCCAGTGGGGCAGTTCTTCAAGTGACGTTCACAGTTGGCGGCAAGAACAGTCAGTTAGTGTGATTTTGAGACAGAACTCAAGAAGGAACGACTCAAGGTTGAAATACCAGCTGTGAGAGCTTGAATTTACTCACTGGTTGCTGTTTTCTTTATTCACCTCAGAAACAAAACATGGTGATCTGCTATGTCATATCTAGTTACTTGTATGGCAGTGAATCCGCCACAATCTCACAAATGAAAAATGCTTGAAGTGCCAAAGACATTGTTTAATTAAAATATATAAGCAACAAGAAAGTCTTAAAGAAGATGTGAAAACTTACAATCAGAAAGAGACAGTTTAAATTTCTGGAAAACAGCGAGAAAAGAAGGTTAAGAAATTTTAACACTTACTAGAGTTAATGAAGGCAGGAGAAGCAAGGGGGCATAAGAAGTAACCTACTTAATGGGTCTGTGTGAATGACTGGCAGAACAAGTGCAAAGTAGAATGATAAAGGGTCAGAGATTGATCACAACAATGAAAGAGAGAAAATTGTGAAGAGCCATGATTACCAATGTCCTGAAGACATATTCAACATTCAAGTATACTGATAAGAAAAGAACAAAAGTGTGTAGAAAGGTAATATTTTTTTGTGTAACATGATTTTTTTTAAATAATTAAAAAGTCTAAACAATGATCCAAAAATTTATGATTTTTTTTTTTTTTTGACAGCTTATCCACCTTTTGCATGTTATTTAAAGCCAGAAATATTTTTAGATTGTAAGAATTCCGAGTTGATAATAATGATTTACTGATACAAGTCCAATGAATTAACACATTACTTGGGGGAGAAGGGTTGGATTTATACCTTTCCCAAGGGTATTTGTGCATATGTGAATGTAAGGAACCCTAATAAAATTGAAACTAATTTCAAGTCATTATCCATTAAAAACACTTGCACATCCAAGTTTACAGCACTTTTTATTTCCAAGCAGTCACTCATCTAGGCACTGACAAGGATCCATATCGCTTAACTTCAGTGATCATATATGAACCAATGTTTCAACATGATATGGCCCCAAAATTTAGGCAATTTGGAAAGTGCTAAACAGAATGTGATGTGGACATCTACCATTGTTTCAGAGTAGAATTCAGACAGATTTATGTTAGGGTTACGTTATTTTTTCTCGTGCTTCTAGAATATTTCAAGAGAACTTCATGTCTATTTGGATATCTTTGGCACATTTTTGGGTTTTTTTAAAAAAAAAGCATGGATCTGTGTGGAAGGAGTTTTTAATTAATTTTTTAGTGGTAGCACAGCATCAGTTTTTTGCAGTAAAGTTCAGATACAGTTTTACTGTATTTTTACCACCACAGTTAAATAACACTAGAGTGTTCTATCCCCAGCCTATGTCTGGACAATACTTTTTTTAATGTCTGATCAACAGCTGCCAATGCAGCACATCACCTCCATCACTGCTACTCACGTTATCCGAAGGAATGACGGGCTGGTAAGGATTGGCACCAGTATCATTGTAGGAGTGGTCAGAACAAGGTTAGATGTAATCATTAGACTGGTTGTGAGAATGACTCCAAATGTTATCCTCATCGTTAACTTAATTCTTTTCCAGGAGTGGGTATGGCCACAAGGCAATGGATATTTGAAATCAGAATTTTCTCTTAGAATGACTGCTCTCCTTGTCTGATGGATTTGATTTACTTAATTTAAGCTTACTGATACCTAATATTCCCAAATAGTCTTGTTTCCCAGATATGGGTTAAATAGTATGTATCTGGGAAAATCATTGTTCTTCTCAATCAATTGTTAGTGTAATATACAAATAATTATTGTTACAATCCAAAATATTTTTTGGCTTTGAATAACCCACATTTAATCCATAAAAAAACGCAAATTAATCCAATCCCAAGTAGTCAATCATCTAAATGTCGCCTAAGTAAAACCTGTGTATTCACTGGGATATGGATATTAGGTATGTGTGTATATGTAACTATCATGTAATTACATGTAAATAAAATAAATTAGCATACATAGATATAGGTAATCATATATGAACACACACATATACATATCCCAAGATTAGTTCTTCCTACTTATTTACTTGAAAACTACATTAGATACAGAGAACACAGTAACACCAGACAGTGCATGTTCCTGCTACAAAACTAATTCCTCTGTCGCTATTTCAAGATCAATCACATTTCAGTAAAGCAGAGTGCATTCATCTACTATTTGACAGAGTTTGTCATGCCATGAGTTGCTACAGATAAGTACACAGTACATTTTGTGTCATCATTCACATTTACAGTTCTCCAGAATGGTACAACTTTAAAATGATAAATAACTTTTACAGATATTTTCTCTTGTTAAATAGTAAAAAAAAAACAAAAAAAACAAAAAAAAAAACATTAAAAACAAAACTTAAAACCTTACCTCTCTCGAGGAGTTTAGAGCTTAACACATGTAAATTAATATTGTTATGGTGATGTCTTGAGAAAATTATTCTTTTTACAACAATAGAAATTGACATCAATATATAAAAATGTAAAGTATTGCAATTTGTAGAGATACTATTGAATGTCATTTTCCCATTATTCTAGTTTGTCAATAACACAATGTCATTTTGCCAGATTGCTATTTGTTAGAAGGGGAAAAATTATTAGGTATTGGCAAGGAGGTCAACCACTAGTGATACCATCCACTTTTGACTAACAGAATATAAGGTATTAATTCAAGAGTGACCCTTGTATAAAGGTGTATACAGTAGAATCTGTTGTTGACTCAACAGATCAATTTAAAATTGTCCATACAGATGATTTTATTGTGGAGAACCAACTATGCTTTTGAGAAGTGATGGCAGAAATGGTGCATA
This sequence comes from Acanthosepion pharaonis, assembly GCA_903632075.3. Classification (NCBI taxonomy): domain Eukaryota; kingdom Metazoa; phylum Mollusca; class Cephalopoda; order Sepiida; family Sepiidae; genus Acanthosepion; species Acanthosepion pharaonis. The sequence goes on from CAHIKZ030005476.1 coordinate 396,866, forward strand.
ATGTGCTAACAGATGTCATAACGTCTGAATACAGAGTTTTCCTTCTTCGAAATTCATTACCAAATAAGGCTAGAAAGCCTGGTCTACCCTACTATTTAACAAGGAAGATCTATTCCTGACTTTCTTAGATTCTTAATGTGAAACAAATGAAAGATTTAAGTGGAATTTGAACTTAGCTTTGCAATTACATTTTCTGTGCCCTTAACTGTTATACAACCTGCACATCCAACATTGAAATCAACACTCGGAGGTGACAGGCTGTTTCATGCTGGACACAATCATCAGGCGGCCTGACCATTGTGTCCAGCATGAAACAGCCTGTCGCCTCTGAGTGCTGACTTCAATGTTCACTTTTATATTTATATACACTCTGTCTCTGATATTGAGCACTTTATCCCATAAATATAGCACACCTTAAAACTATATATGTATGTATGTATGTAAGTGGATGGGTGCACAATAGTATCAAACACTGACTGTGCCATCTGTCACCAGAAAAACATTTCTTTCCACCACCCTATTCAAATACATTATAATCACTCAGACTGAATAGGTCCGTCTATGTGGGGAGGTGGCCTTTGTTTATATTTTTTTTTTTTTTTTTTTTTTTATTATGGTTAACTGGTGTCCACAGGTTTTCATCTCTCCACACCCCTAGTGTTTTGTTAGTATAAGTGTTCTTTTCCTCCAGTATTGATTTGTGTTTGGGGAGCCTGGCAATCACAGTAATGAGAAACTCTAGTAGCAGTCTGAACTCACTTTCTTTTCAGTGGTGTTGGTATTTAACATGCCAGCTCTGTCTTTGTCATTTAGACATTAAGCATAGTGTATTGCTGCATAGGCAAGTGACAGTCTTTATGTCTTTTCCATTTATCTTTCATTTTCCATTTTTCTGTTGATTTCTATTTTTTTATTAGTTCTTAATCTTTTTTTTCTTATTTTAACTTGCCAGGTTTTATTTCAGTACAGTTGCGTGTGTGTGTGTGTATATATATATATATATATATATATATATATATATATATATATATATATATATATATATATGTGTGTGTGTGTCATTATCAAATTCATGATGTGGATAACCTGCTTCTTTTTCATAATCTGTTTCTTCTTTCGTTACTTTTGTCTTTCATTATGTTCTTTATATTCTGTCATTATTTCATTTTTACCAATTTATATTCCATTCACTAGGTAGTTATGTCTTTGAAATCTTTTTTTTTTCTTTTATACCTAATTTCTTTAGTTTTCATTCCAAGCTCACTTTCCATTTCCTCTCCTTACCATCTCATTCAGGAATATTCTTACCTCCCTAAAAAAATGACATTTTTCCCCCTTTAATTTCTGCACCTTTCTTTGTCTTCTCTTTACTCTAACATTTTCACTTTTCTTCACTTCATTTTCTTTCTTAGTTTGCTTCTTTTAATTGATGATCAAAATTCAACATATCATGTATCAGAATATAATTAGTTTCAATATACTGCCCTAAATATATACATAATGTCTAAAAACTACAAGCATTTTAAACCATTTATATCTTTCTCATGAAATAAAATGTGTGTGTGTGTCCATATGTGTGTGTGTGTGTGAGAGAGATGTGAGGAGATTATAGAGAAAGTAAGTTAGCTCTGAAGATATTTCTTGAATAATTTGATTTATCAATAATGTATTGGTTCAGCTCAAAACATGATCAATCTCAGATATTCCTAAAAGCATTAGCTTGAAGACATTTCATTCCAGGATCCCAGTAATCCTGTTTGGCTGATGTAACAAAATCCCAGGTTCTCTGTCAGGTGTTAAATATTTCTTGTGCAATTTTTACAAAATGAGAGTGAAGAAAGGTCAAAAAGTGAATTACTTCATTACTCTTGCTAGTAAATTTGTCTATTTTCTTTTCACATTTTAATGCTGATATTAAATATATTTCTGACATGTTTTATGCTGTTATAGGGTTTTAAATAGAATACTGCACCTAGCAAGCAGATAAGTGAGGTGAGTCAATGCCCTTGGAACAGCAGGGACAACAAAATTGGATTAAGGCCACTGCTACACTAAGATACCAGTTCAGTCCAGAGAAGAGGTTAGAGCAACACATGCTACAACCAATGTCCAGACTTACACCATGTGAATAAAGGTATTTATAGATGGTAATTGATCTCCTTTGCTCAAGAGGTACTCATAAACTTGTACAGTGCAAAACTCATTGACTGTTAGTACCATGTTTATGTCATGTTATATTATTGTTTTACATTGTTGCATTTAATAAAAATGGTAAACAAGTTTTGACATATTTTCCTTTAGTACCTCATATTTATTCTTGTTTTTGAGTTCCTTGAGGTAGTGAGCCATTATAAAATAACAATACAACAATTATCTCAGATTTTTTGGCAATGTTTTCAGAATTTTTACGTGTCACCTCCTGAAGTTTCAGGAAACAAGATAAAAATTGGAGGACTGTCTTATATTTGACTTAAAATTTCAGATTTGGAAAAAAACAAATATCAATAATTTATTATATAATTCTAAATTTACAAGCATAAAAGAGGAAATTTTAATTGCCAGGAACTGAATTTTGCTTTTTAAATTCTTAATAAATAAACAATATTTTCTGCCTTAATAATCACTTATCACTTAATCTGTTAGTTTTAAAATTATTTATGCTCATTTTTATTCATTGCCCACAAGAAAAGCATGAATTCACTTTTCCCTGAACTTTACACTATGAACAGATATCTTATGAGTATACTATAAACACTAATAGAAAAATTATGAGTGGATGTAGAAGCCACTTTTGCCTAAGTACCTCATATACCTGTGTAGAAATATCATATATTTGTGTAAAAGCCAACTTTATGTAGAGTGTGACACATGAATTTTTATGCATAAATTTTAACTTCTCTAGAAAAAAATTTACCTCTGTATACTTAAATTGCTCATCTAAAATGCATGATTTTTAAAAGGACCTGCATATAGTTTTTTGCATAAAATTTGATCCCGTACTGGGTATGACAATAAACTATGTCTAACAGCAAGGCCTCTGATCAGAAGATTTTGAGGAGCATGGAACCACCCTGACCTGGGGTGGTCGCACCTGTTAGGGTTCCAGCTATGGGCAAATAGTTGACCCCCACAGCCTGACTCAAAACACTGAAAGTGTAAAAATAGATTTTAATACCAGAAATACTTTAAAAATAAAAAATTAGTATCCGCAATAAATATTTGAAAAAAGAAAATATTATCTAAATAGAAATATTGTCAGCATTGAATAACCCATTGAGGTTAATATGCCACAAAAAAATTGTACATTTAAAAAAAAAAAAAAAAAAAAAAAAAAAAAAAAATTTACCAGCTATACATTTTTGAAAAAAAAAACAAAAAACAAAGGAAATTTTGTCAGCTTTAAATAAGCCATTGTGGTTGGTATGCCGTAAAACAAACCAAACCAAATTAAAAAATTAATCATAAAATCTCATACTATACACAAATACATATGGTAACTAAAAGGTGTGTATTGCATAGTGTTTATCAACACAAAGTGTAGGATTGTTGCAAGTTAAAATTCTAGCCAAGGCCATTGCTTTTACAAAAATTCTTTTGGAAATCCAAATCTATCTCTACTCACCCATGCCACCACATAGAAAGGAACAGCAGAGTAAACTGGACTTTTTAGCTTTGCTTGGCAACTAGTCTTGAGGAGGGATAACTCTGAATTCAAATTGCTTGAGCATAGACATTAGCTTCACCTTACAAAAATCTAGTATATATCACACACTTGAGTACTAGTGTTAATAAAATAGTACTCAATGTATAATATCAGAGATAACAAATATACATTTTTTTTTTCTTCACAGGTAGCTCAACTTTGAGTTTTATGCACAATGCAATCATCAGTGATTATTAGTGTTGTGCTACCTTTATTTTAAAATTCCAAAAAAGTTTTAAAATGGATATATCTATACTGTATATTCATTGCATTAATTTTTCTTATTGTTTTTCTTCTTGTTAACTCCATGAGGAAATTGAAATATGAATGAGACTGTAAAAGAAAAAAAAAACAAAAAAAAAAATCTGTAAGAATGCTCCATACTTTAGACATTATGCCACATCTAAGATAAGCTTAGTAAATTGATGAGCACTTTGGCATGGTGTAATGGTTAGCAATCTTATCTCACTAGATCAATTTAGACTGAGTAGTGACTTTGATCCTTACTGGGTGATCCATACTTTTAGCGATGTATTTAAGCTAAGCAGTAATAATTTATGATGGTCTTTTCAATATATAAAGTGTTTTGTTTTGTAATAATGACATCCAAGTCAAAATCCTAAAACCATCTCACAAAACCAATAACAAGTATTACTATTATCATTTATGTATTATTCATTATTGACTATTCACTATTATTAGTCATTATTATACATTATTTATTGATTTTTATCAAATTTATGATATTTATATATCATATTTGTTTTAAATATTTATCATATTTTATTTATTATTCACTATTAGTGTTATGTATTATTCATTATTGACTATTATTATCTATGTATTGTTCAATACCAAGTATTACTTCTTAAAATACATTTTTTTTCGTTTTTTTAATATCTTCCTTTTGCAATGATTATTAAATGTGAAGAAAAGTTTCCAGGAAAAGAAACCGTTTTTAATTATGTACTCAAGTTTCTAGTTTTCAAAAAGATCACTGGAAACTTTTGCACTCACCTAACGCATATACGACAGATATTTTATAGTTGTGATCGGTTAAATTTTCTTATCTAATTGGACAATATCATTGGTTAAAGAACCACATTATAATTTCTTTATCATAATAGATTATTATCAAATAACTTACATCCACAACTTGAGTGTAAATTCGTTTTATGGCTTATTGATGTCATTATATCTACCCTTCAGATTGGTATCATTAAATCTAGCATAAAACAGAAATGAAAAGTTACCAATACTTTTCTTTTGCAGAATTAATTTCATCCTGTGGGTAATAAAGTTAGATAACTGTCTAGGATAATGACTGTTTCTCACATGCCACAACCAACTGGATTTCTTGACTTGGAACTATATGAAGAATTTGTGCTAGTCAGTGTCTGGTATAAAACTCTGTTCAATTAAAATGGTAACAGATTTCAGGTGCTGATATTTATTGATACTTCACATAGAACAGGTCATGCTCTAACAGACATCTCTGACACAAGATGTCTTTGAAGAATTTAAGCACCATATCCTTGTTGATTGCATAATTGTATTCTAAGTTAGAGACTGTAGCAGCATCAATAACATAGCAAGAAATCTGAGGCACCAAGAGAATAAAAGCTGTCTTATATTTTATCTTTTGAGTGGTCAGTTTCATTTTATAGTTGCAATGAAAATTCTTCAACTCAAACAGAAATTGAGAATAAAAAAAAGAACAGAAATATAATTATGTCCACCCTATACAAGGACCCAAGAGCCACTTGAGGTAGTGTTACAGAGTCAGAGGAACAATTTCTATGTAGGGAAGATAAATGTTAACACTAGACTTAAACAAAATTAAGATCGTAGTGATCAAAGCAGCCTAGATGAATTTGTTTATCAAATGTTAATCCTCTTTAAAGCAAAGAGCTAACAATTTAGAGATCCAAGATTGCATCTGTGGTCCTCACAGAGTTTGGCTTCTGAAAATATTAATCTGAAATAGTTTAAACATTTCACAATTACAGATAATACTATAGGACATATGAGTCTTATGTGCCATATCCTTTCAGGATGTTGATGATCAGGGATTCCCATAACTTCCTATCTAACCTAGCAAAGATCACTGAATAGAATAATCACACGAAGGTTGGTAATGAACAACAATACTCAGGACAAGAGCAACATATATAAGATTTGCCAGTGGTGCATAGAAGTAGTCAACTACTAGAAGTGAGTCAACTGAATTTCACAATGAATCTCCAACTGCAGACGAACACACAGTATTTATGTGAATGGGGACATACCCATTATCATCCGTAGGTATGCTACAACACTATCCTTTGTAGCTCTAAGCAATGTTTGTCTATTTACTATCCCTCATAATTCATCATCCAGAGTGCATCACAATAGTGGAAGATGTCTTCCAGAAACTAAGCAAAATATGGAAGGAAGTATTAGAAATAAAGAAAAAAAAATTAGTATCAAACAGCTACATAATATCTAACCTTCCATATGGCAGTGAATGAGGGACAATTTTCTCATTGATGAAGACACTTGTAGCAGCAGAGATATGGTTCTACCAACAAAAACAGCAAATAACTAATGAGCTTTTAGGAATGGATAGAAGATTAAGAAAAAGGGGTGGTAAATTTTTTAAAATTACTTAAATCTACAAAGGTAAGAAGTTGTGTTGAGCCATAATCTTCCATGTTATGAAAAGACATACCAAATTAAAAAAAATAGACCATGAAGACAGTTAACAATTTCATCTAGCAGACAAAACGTATAACCCTTGATTTTCACTGCTCAACCTTGAACCAGACTTAGCTAAAGTGATTAAGTAATCATTATCCAAAAGTGTTGAATCAAAATCAATAAACATTGGAAAGATGCAGGGAGATCCTGGTTCATGCTTTTTTCTAATGAATTAGCATAAAATGGTACAATCAGAAATCACAACACTTATTCAGATCTTAATAATAATAAGGGTTCCAATTTCTCATTTCTTTCTTTTCATTTCACTGAGAATTTCTACCAGTGTCATATTCAATAAGGAAACTCTTTGATCATCTCACTGAAAGCATGAAATTGCAAGTAATTTACCTACCCTATCATTAACCCTGTTACGCTATTTATGGCATAATTGAAGGTTAAAAACAAATAGGGGAAAGCCTGTAATTTAGAATTATAAATGGAAACATTTTCCAAGAATGTGAAGTCTTAGCACATTAGATGACTTTCATTGGGTTCTTTTTATAGGACTAAAAATGATCCAAGAATTTGCTATTCAAAGTTTCATTATGAACAAAAATCAGATTAATAAAATAGCTTTCCAAGATTAATGGAAAAGATAAAAATATATTGTGAAAGTCTTAGCAAAAAATTCAGAAATATTTTCTTATGAAATGCATCTTTGAAAAGATAACTACTAAAAAACACATCACAAAAGTTTTCTGTTTCTCAAAGGAAAAAAAATAGATGGAAGTTACTTTTGTGGATAGGCTCTCATTTTGTGTGCATATATAAGTTGTATGGATATGATTTTGTGATGCCTTGGTTTCATGCTTTTGCTATCATTAGACAGTTTGATGATTGCAAAAGCATGAAACCCAGAGCCACAAACATATTATGTCATACAACTTATTATGTTAGCTCTGTCACTGATACTGAGCACTATCCTCTAAGTAACATGCATATGTGTGCGTGTGTATAAAAATCAAATGTAGATTATAATGAGATCAAAAAGCCTTAAAAAATAATCAAGAGTTTGAATGAATTCGGCACTAAAACTTTAAAAAGGAAGACTCGTTAAAGGGATATAATGAAATAAATAACTAAATGAATATCACTGACAAAAAAAAGTATCTAACTTTTGTATTTAAATCAAAAACATTTCATTAATTTCTAAAAGAATATTGAAGAAATATGTAGAATTATGTTATGAAGTAGTTGTAAAGTTAGAATCCAAAGATTTTAAATTTTGGTATTTTATTCAAAAGAAAGCTTATTTTCATAACATATAGTTCTTATAGAAACAAAATATGGAAAAAAAAAAAAGCAAGCTTCAGCATATTTTCATTGGTGCTTTATGCTACACACTATTTAGTGCTTTCTTTTACTTCATATTATGAATCATTCTTTTGATGAGACTAAAAATGTCATAAACACAGAAATTATATTCTTCTATACGCCACATCCCTTCTAGACATAGGTAATCATGTAATAAATAATGGTGCAGAAAAGTCAGAATATTTCTTTTTGTGTGTTCAGCTGTTAAACTCTGTACAAACACACACACACACACACACACATATATATATGTGCATGCCTTATTAAAACGACAAACAAGGTACTACAATTAAGCTTTTTATTTAATTTTTGTGTTTGAACAAGTGTTTTCTGTTTTGGGATACAGTGTGTAGAAACTGTTCAAATATTCTATAATTTTGAGTGCTTTTGGCTATACTTTTAGCCATTATCAAGGATGATTTTATTTTTTCAATTTAATTGGGTGTGTGCGTTTTGTGTATGTTTCTAGTGTTATAGAGAGGTTTTATTTTCTGAACACAGCACATTGTGGCCATGTTCATAGTTAATATTGTTAAGTGTTAGCTATTTCTTTTTAATATTAGAGCTTCCTTTATTTTTTTAAATTTTTACAAGTGAATGAGCTTATGTTTGTGTTTTCTACTAGTATGTTTCGGATAGAGTCTGGTAAGTTTGTGTGTGTTTAAATGAGCTCTAATAGAGCTATGATCATATAGATATAATGTAAGGTGTCTGGATAGGCTTGTAGTTACGTGACCAATGTAATTATGAATTCGGCTTGATCAGGAACACAGTTCCTTAAGGGGCATTTGAACTTATAGATATTGTTAGTTCATTGTAATTTGGACAGCTTCTTCACACTGTGTCCAAAAAAGAAAACACTTATTCGAACACAAGAAAAATTAAAAAATTTTAATCATAGTACCTTGCCCGTTTTTAATGAAACATGCATAAAAGAAGAATTGCTGCCTAAATACACAATATATATTTTCTTAGATATATATAGCTTTATTGACATTTTCCTTACTTCAAACATCTTTAGTGAGACAAGTCCTACTAATTAACCCTAATTAACATAGCTGGGGGGAAGAAGAGATAGATTCATAACTTTCCCAATAGAATTTGTGCATAACTGAATATAATGAACCCAGTGGGAATTGGATCTCGGCTCTGATTAACAATTCATTATTCATTATATGAGCTACTATTCATCACATTACCTGAACATCCAACATTACAGCAACTGATATTCCCAAGCAGTCACCCATCAGGGCACTGACCAGGCTCAACTTCATTGATTGTATGGGAACAATTGTTTCAACATGATATGACCATAAGCAATATGGTTTGAAGTTATATGAACAAAAAAGTTACCAACAAGAATGGTCTGGTCAATTTTTATTTCCACCATGTAACAAGATAAAATTGGGAATAATTATAGGATTCTATTTAAGACCACTAAGAATTTGCAGCCCCCAATACTTACCCAAAGAAAAAAATTATTAGAAAACACTTACAAAAACCTCCAAAATTTTTTATTGCATCCACAATGCTAAGAAGGTATGCAGAATATATGACTGCAAAAAATGTAACATTATTAAGAACAATAAACAAGATAAAAACAAGCATAATGCTACCTACAAATTCCATAACATCCACTATCCAAAACAATCTACCAAATCAACATATAAAAATAATTACAACCACATTCAAAAATATTATGGATATGAGCAAAACCAAAAATATGCATAATAATAAACCTGAAGCAGGTATATATAAAATAAATTGCGAGAACTGTTCCTCACAATACATTGGGGGAAACTTGCATAAATTTAAAAAAAAAAATTTCTATGAACACAAAAGAAACCTTATGACAAAAATTTATCAAAGACAAAAATAAATTCAACCACTTTGACCTAGCAAATGCCATACTTATTAAAAAAAGAAAGTAAATCATTTTGAAGGAAAAATTCTCAAAAGTTCCATTATTGAAACTTACTATAATATAAATGTGTACCCTGGATTCTTCCCAATATCTCCTTTTCTGAAAGAATTACTCCTTTCCAAGTCAATATATATATATATAGCTACAAAAATGTTAAAAAAATTGAAAGAAAATTCTTAAATCCTTAACCTCATGTTATGAAAAATATGTAACACATAAATTAATCCAAAACTAAAATGATTGAAGTACTAATTTGCATAAAAAAAACTCAATAAAATTCAAAATTACCACTTAATTTAAAGTTAAACAAATGAAAGTGTGTCATATTGCACCCTCTATAGCTTGCTGGTCTTTTCAGCTAACCCAATGAATATTTATGAGCATTCCTAAACTTAAAAAAAAAAACTAATATTTTTGCTCTTGTATATAATTACTCGTTATGAAACTTGCATTTGTCTTGATAAAAGTCCCTCAGAGGTCAAAACATGTCCACTACAGTTAGTTCTCTCTTTGCCTTCATTGCATATTTACAAATTCAGTTAAGGAAAAGCAAACATTGTTATGAAATTTTTTATTTGTTTTTTTTTTGATATTTCAAAACCTTTTCTTGTTGTCAGGTACATATTTGAATATAAATTATCCAATGCCCAAGTACTTTTAGCCTTCATAAGACATTAGAAGTATTATACGTAAAAAACAAACTGTTACGAATAATCAAGAGTGGTCTCCCTTTGTTTTATTACTCTCCTCTTTGAGAGGGCTATTTCTATTTACTGGGACTATAAAAGAACACTATACACTAACCTTGTATTCTCAGTTGAATAAAGCTTTCTTAAAGTCTACAACTGTACTTTTGTCATTACACCAATATCAATAAAATCTGATCACACAGACTAAATATGGTTGATAAATAATAAGAATAACACAGTAACACATTGATGTGAAACTACAAAGAATTGATATTTGAAAAATGAGAGAAACTGACCAGCACAAAAAATAAATCTTCAATATTGGTTAATGATAGTGACAAGTACTCAGACATTTTCTTTAATAAAACAATATTGATAATAATAAGAACTTTATATATCATGCACATAAACTGAATTCTACTCAGATATTCAGGGAAGTAGATCATAAACTAAAAAATAAACATCAAATTTCAATTGTCTTTTTAAACTAATTCTCTTGTGAGTCAACACACCAGTTCACAAAGTATTGTGGCAGTAATTCGTTTTATCTGTGCCACTCAAATTTCAAAAAATTATTCAAAAAATTATATATATATATATATATATATATATATATATATATATATATATATATATATATATATATATATATATATATATATATAAAGAATTAATGTATTTATTTTAATACAACCTTATCATTTCACATGTTATTTTTTAGTTGATGCTCATATTTGAGTAAATGCTCCCACATTTTTACTTTTTAGAAAAAATTAGATGATGGTTTCTCCTACAAAGAGGGACAATTTCAAACACTGCCAGAAATTACATTCCTTTAAGTTTTATGTCATGTGCAGTCCAGTTGGTGTAATACACACTTTTAAAAAGGGAAAAAAGTAACTAATTGAAAGGCATTTACAGAAATACAGGTATCCATTAAAAATAACATCATACATACACACACACTATATATGTGTGTACATGTATACATTGTTTGGTTATATATATATATATATATATATATATATGTATGTATGTGTGTCTGTGTGTATACTATTTAACATAGTTTATATAATATTGTTGATAACCGTTTTAGTGCGTTGTACACAGAGCATATCAAAGATTTGTTATCTGATGACAGCATGCTTGCTGAAGGCAATTCACACAAGCATCCATATCTTTTACACTTTATCCATCTTCAGTTTAAAGGTTAGCAACCAATACAGGATACCTTGCTCTCTGATTGGCATACCAAGTGACACAGAGACCATTGCGCAATCATTGGAAAGCATTCAAGGTTAAAAATGGACATGGGAAAGTGTTGACTTTATAGAATAATAGTCAGCTCCATGCAGGTGAATGGGTTTAAGGTGCTTGAGCTTTATACATGACTTGCTTTGAAATTGGTAAGCAGCATTCCTCTCTGGCCAAAGAGCATCCATCTTTTATTAGGCATTCTGTTTTGTTTTCCCCATTTTACACTATCTTTGATTGTTTCATAGAATAACACCATTACTTTAATAATTGCAAAAGGACATTCTGTTGTTAGAATATTAGAATGGCACCCAAAAGGCTTATTAGAGCATTTTTTTTTTTAACTTATCCAATAATAATTAAGCACTGGGGATTTATGAGGGGTACTAAAAAATTCTTAGCCCACTTCCTAAAAAGAGAAAATGATAATGACCTACTGAAAACTTTTCAGCACCAATTATAAAGCAGAATTCTGTAGATATTATCATATATTCCTTTGGGGTGCTGAAAAATGTACATTTACTCTGATATTTTCTTTTGATAGCTTAGGAAATGAATGAGAATATGTTAGAATGAAGATACTGTTTTGTTTTTTAATTTTGATAGTATTCTCAATCAAAATATGTGATTATATATTAGTAATATTAAAATACAGTAAACCTACTCAAAAGATTTCTACATTTGCCTTTTTGGAAACTAGGGACTGATTTCAGTTGAACATAATTTTTTCCACCAACGCCCACATTTAACATTTTAAACTTTTTTTTTTCTTTTACTTTTTTTAAACTAAAAGTTATCAGGAAGACTGACTTATACTTGCAACTGACTTTCAAATAAAAGACAATATATTGATGAAACAGAAATGTTTCCAGCATAAACAGAGTTCAGTTGCTCATAAACATTTCCAGAATCTGCTTGGAAATTTTACTTTGTGAAACTCATAAAAATAGATACATAACAACTGACCACTCGTATTCAAGGCTACCAGTCTACGAGGGCAGCTAACCAATCACTATTGCAGACGCTCGCTCAGGCACATTAGCATTTGCTCAAAACCCACAGAGCTCACACCTGTGATTTATACTGCAACTATGCTGAGCAGACCTTAGTTAAATTTTCTGGGAGAGAGGGTCTTATCTAGTCTGATCAACAATTTAAACAAGACCAGTACACTCAAACACTTGGCAACAATGAATTGTGGTTTAATGCTAGCACAGCTACCAATGACCCATAAGAGTTCCGTCTATCCAATTTTACTCACAAGGCTTGGATCAACCTGTGGTATGGTTTTCAGACACTTTTCAAAAGGTCAACTCCTCTCGTCCAATAACATCAACACCTTCAACCATAACGAGATTCAAACCTGGCCCTCATGATCAGAAAGTGAATGTTCTAACCATTCGGCCATGTGCCCATATAAAACTTATATAGTTAATCTGAATTTTGTTTACAAAAGTCAGTTAAAGTGAAATAACATTGTTTTATGATGAGTAATTTACATTAGTCATCACAAACCAATGTCATTTCACTTTTACCAATATGTAATATCAACTAAGAACATGGCCAAAATGTGCTGACCATGTTTGGAAAATAAAAAATTCCTATAATTCTAGATACATACATAAAATGATCCATTCACTCAGTAAAGCAAAAATAAAATGAATCCTTGATAATGGTTAAAAGTATAGGCAAAAGTGATCAAACATAAAACATTTAGATAGTTTTTATATAATTCATGTTCAGAAAAAAATTAAGATCAATTGAAAAATTAAAAAAAAAATGTTAACCACAATACCTTATCAGTTGCTTTTAATGAAACTTGCATAAAAGAGGAATTGCTACCCAAATACACAATTGTTTAATATATATTATGTGTGGGTGTCAGGTCAAGTCTTAACCCTACTGCTGGTATTATGTAACACAGTACAACCTATCATGTTATTTAAAGGAATAATCAACAAATAACCTAATTTTCTTGAGATTGAAATAATTTATAATGCAGAGAATGAAATTGGCAAGCTGAGTCTAATACATAGACTTTCACATAAATGCCTTAGTGAGAGGAATGAAACAATCATTTATCCCTCCAAGCTATGGGTTCAATTGGAATGTAGACTGGGCTCTCTCTTGTTGTGTGGTAGAAAGTTTCAAAGAAAGACTGTTTAGAAATCAAAACTGTGGAGAAGCCACTGCACTACCTCCCCCAAGAAGTTATGGCAAGACACACATAATAAGGAAAGAAAACAAAGCAGTTATGACTGTCTACATCCTGAAAGAAGAGCAAATTTTTTTAAAAATTATTATATATATATATATATATATATATATATATAAAATGCTTATATATTACAATGTTTGGAAAGTATTTCTTAACAGAGATGGTATAAAAACATGTAAATTAAATTTATTTAAATATTAAAAGCTGTTGGCTCCAATCTGAGAAGGAATGACTGCCAAAGTCATTCCCTCCACAAATTTATAGAGAAATCCTACAGATGCATGCTGGGATTTCTTCAATGGCAATAAGATAGTACACTTCACGGTCTCATCTGCCTTACTTTGTTTCTTATCTGTATCTCATGTGTTAACATCATTCTTATTTTGTGAACTTCCTTGATTACTGTTGCTTTGCCTACTTGCACCTTGCACACACAGACACAATATATATATTATATATATATATATATATATATATATATATATATAAAATCTCTTCATCTGCATTGTATTATTTTTGCTCAATTTTTTTTTTTTTTTTTTCTTTTGTTATTGTTTCTTGGAAACTTTGTCAATTTGTTGGGCATTTCTGCCAATAGAAATGTAATCACTTTTTTCAATGCCTGCAACTCAAAGGTAAAGCAAATTTTCAATTATATGTTTAAATAATTGAGGCTTCTCAAACAGCAAATAATTTGAAAGGTTGTTTTCAATTTCTTTTTGTATGTGAATGTTCTGCCACTAATGAAATGTTCTAGTGGCTGAAACAAATGAAAAACTGTAGGTGCTAAATCTGGTGAGTATGTAAGATGTAGAAGAACGTCACATGCTAATGATCTTGTTTCTCAGGTTGGTTTTACAAAATGTACCCTTGCATCGTTTCGCTAGAAAATAACTTTTTTTTTTTCAGTTTACCAAAGCAGGACACTTTCAGTGTAATGCTTCATTTACCCGATCAAGTTGCTGGCAATAAATATCTGCAGTGATAGTCTTTGAAGTTCGTGCAGCATGTAATGGATGATACCTTTCATATTCCATCAGACATAAAGCAAGAATTTCTGTAGATGGATTCCTGGTTTCATAACTCGTCTAATTTTTGTTTGCTGTTGACATGCAAAACCCATTTTTCATTACTGTAATAATGTGATGCAAAACTCAGATTGCTGCAGCTATTGAAACATTGTGTCCAGTTCTAAAGTAAAAGATCTGCAAATGTTCCCAACTCTGAAATGCTCTGTTAACAGCACACTGTCAGGTAGAAGAGAAACTAATTCTAGACAGTTACTCACCATTCAACCTTGGTTTTACCTTCATTGGTTAACTTATAATTCATAGCAGTGAAATAGTTCATTATTTTCTAAACATCCAAATATATGGCCAGGCACACATATTCATTTTTACATTTGTATAATCTTTACAACTTAATGTGTCTATAAAGAAAGTTGACTTCAAATAAGATTCACAAAGTGCTACCAGATAGGCATAGAGAAATAATTAAATCAACACTAATATTAAACATTCATATGAGTAGGACATGGATTGTAAATGACAGGGCTCAAGCTATGGATTTAGATATCTCAAAAGTTGTATGACAGGGTTTGGAATGCTGGGCTTCTTCATAGTCTCAATGGCTATGGTATCTCTGGCTGGATATTTAACTTAATCTGATCATTTTTAACAAATCAGGTAATGAAGGTTGTGTTGAATGGCCATGCTTCTAGATCATTCTGTATTAATGCAGGGATCTCCTAAATCTCTATCCTTGGATATATGTTATCCTTATCTTCATCAATGAGATTATCAATGTATCAGTCCTGAACTAGGTATTTATGTTGATGATAATGTTAAGACCGGTATAAATATCTGTAATTTCAACATGGCTGACCAAGTAATACTGTCAGCTATTCAAAAATGACTTCCATTCAATTAACTAGGGCCAGAAATGGCTTGTAAATTAGAAGGCCTCAATATATATATATATATATATATATATATATATATATATATATATAAAAAAATAGTACCTTATCATGATAGAGTATTATTTTTTGCCCTCCATCAGCTTGGCTGATGCTCACCACCTGGAGAGCAACATTGTACCTTATTAGTCTCATGTTTTCTACTGACATGAAGTACGGCAATCATATTAAATCAATTGCTGGGTCTGCTTCTAAGATGGTTGGTCACTATGTCATGCTAGACAATTTATCTCACCAGGATCCATCTTTCACATTTATAAATCCACCATTCATCCATGCACTGAATATTCCTGCTATGTCTGGTCTGGTGCTATTACTGTATATATCAAGATACTTGACAAAATCCACAGAAGGCTCTGTAATATTACTGGTCCTGACCTGGCACCTCAACTTTAGCCACTTTCCCACTCAATATGTGGCTTCCTTTTTAAAAAAAAAAAAATAAAAAAAATAAAAAAAAAAAGATAATTTCATGGCAGTTGCTCTTAATGCAGTCTCCACCTTGGTAGCTTGAATGCATGACTTTAAAGTGTACCTCTAGATTGGCAAATATGTTTAATATTTTTACTCTTGAAATTACTAGCTGTAATCCTAAGTTCCATTCTCATAGTTTCTTTTCTCGCAATTTTCACCTGTGGAACTTCTCTTTTTTCCGCCTACAATCTTCAACAATTTTAACACAATGTCAATCGCCATTTTTTTTTTTTTTTTTTCGCCATTTTTTTTTTTTTTTTTCATGCATTCTCCTCACTTTCACTCTCAGCAATCCCTTTCATCTTAGTAGCATTATTACCTTGCTTGGGTTGACATGATTAAAGAAAGTAAAATTATACACTTTATCATTTGCGTATTTGTGAGTTGCTTTTTCATTATGTATATTTTTACTAAATATATTACTATCATATCTGCTATATTTACATGGTCCTTAATTTTATTATCTGCTCTTAGTCGTATTCCTGAAATGCTTTCAGTTCCTCATCCTCTAATTATGATGATTTTGTTACACTTTAATATTACTTTGGCTTTATTGTTGTTCATCTTCAGACCTACCTTCAGAATTTTCCTATTCAGATCACTTAGCATTTCTTTTAACACTTTCAATAATTTTGATGACTGTAAAATTACATTAACTGATTAGACATTGCTCAAATATTCTCTTTGATCACTTGAAAACCCATTTCAAAACTGTGCAAAGATCAATGGAAAGAGCAATTCTAAGAGGAAGAGTCACAGATAGAACATGCTCAACAGTGATTCAAGAACAGAAATAATTAATATGCAAAAATATGGAGGTAGGCAGTAAATACATTAATAAGAAAGAATAAAAGATGGAGCAAAAGTCTGGGTTAAGGGTACCCAATGGATAGGAAGTACAAAGAAAAAAAAAAAAAGAAAAGAAAATTCCAAATGAAAAAAATTTATATTGTTTTTATGTTTCAGACATAAACAGAAAATGAATATTCCTTAGATGTCCTTGCGACAAATGGCAGGTGCTCATGTAAAAATTTATTAACTATTTGTATGTAAATTTCATGATTTACTTCGTATTATGTAAACATTTCAACAGTATGCAGTCTCTGTTCTAATTTTAATAAGTTTATCTATTTGAATATTGATGTTGTGTACACCTCGTATGTATGTGTATATGATGATTAATGTATATTAGAGCAGGAGCCTTTCTTTTAAAAATCTAAATATGATGGACATGGAGAATTTTATTAGTTTTTTTTCCTTTTTTTTTTTTCATTTAGTTTTTCCTGTGTTCTTACATTTTTCCATTTCGTGGAAGTGAGCAATTACAAAAACTGACCATATCATTGATTGTCCTATGTGCTTTCGGCTACTTCTTTAGCCATTTTTAATAGGGTTGATTTTGGTGTAGTTAATTTATTTTCATGTTTTGACTGTGTGAATGTATATGTGAAAGAAATAAATACTAATATATATATATATATATATATATATATATATATATGACTCCTATTATGTATGTGGAGCTGGCCAGAGAGTCAATAGCTTCTACTGTCAGATGATAGCAAAGTTAGGTTTTGAAAGCCATTGTTCATGCATATAACCATTACTGTATCTCTAAATCAAAATAAAAGCTTTGACACTACATTTGCATGGGGATGTAACCTCATTGTTATGGCTATGAAGCTATTACTTCTGCAGTGAATTTAATCTTTATTGGGTGCTCCACACTTTTGGCCTTGTGCAAAATGAAGGCAAGATGATGTGTGAATAATTTTACTTCCGTAGACAGAGAAATAGACCTGAACAAGAAACCAAATATCTTACCTCATCCTGACACATCTTGTACAAACCGCCCTGAAGTAGTACAGACTGTCACATTGTTTCCTGCTGTAGTTATTTATACCCTCCTATGACCTCACCTACACTGTCACCCTGACACAGAAAATACTTAAACAAAAGAAAAACAAAAAAAAAAAAAAATATCTGGTATCACCTGTATTTCCAACTTCACATGGCAAAGACAGAGCCAGCCATTGAAGACATTTGCTATTTCTTAGCACCAGTTATCTTTAGTCCAAGCTGGTATAATTTATTTTTTTCTGATTCTGTTATTTTTAGAATTCTTTGTTCTTCTTTTTGTCTGAGTTATTAATCCTGACAGACAAAATATTTGTTTAGCTTCTTGCACTTTATTTTGTGTTGCATGCTTTTTTTTTTCTCTCTCTCCCCGTTTTTCCATCAAGAAAATGTTAATTAATGTAGCAGAATAAACGCTTTTGTCTTGGTACGTGCTTACTCCTCCAGTAGAGTATTTGTTCCCCAGATAACTTTTTTTGGGGGGGTATCCAGTGGTAGGTGGATGCTGCTTGGTGGAACCAAACAGTGCATTCCAATTTGCTACTTCTTTAAAAGTAATCCATTGGAATCCAAATGTGTTGCATTTATTTTTTTTTATTTTCTCTTTAACAAAGTTCTGTTTCTTTTTTGTAGACATGCCTCGTAGACTTTGATGATTAAAAAAAAAGAAAAAAAAAAAAAAGATAATGGCTCCTGCTATTGTATCCACAGAATTAAAATCAGAATTTTCAACCTTTTAACATTCTTTTCTGAAAATCACTTCCTGAAGGATATATATATATTAGTTCTTTTGTGTCTTAGTAAGTTTTCAATAAACATGGCTTTTGTAGATGGAGGATCCCTGTAGTTTATCCAGTGACATCTGTGTTGCCTTTATTTGAAGATTGACATTTTTAGTGTTTTCAGTTTCATTGTCAATATTCTTGTTTTTTTTTTTTTTTAGTGAACATTTTTTGTTGTGAAAATGCAAGATAATTTTTTGTTCAATTGCTGAGGTTGAAAAACTGGCAGTAGATTAAGCAATTAATCATCCATTTATTGAAATACGAACAGAAACTTATAAACTATCTTATAATTCTTTTTTTTTTCTTTTAAATTCTTATATTTCCTCATGATGTGTTTTTAGTGGTTTTTACTTCAATTTTTTTTTTTTTTTGCTATTTTCAAAAAGCATTTTAAATGCAATTTCTGAAATCATAAAAATTGTTTGCTGGTTATTCTTTTTTTTTTCTCTCTCTTTTCTTTCATCCTTTGAGGTAATCCATTGTCAAGAAATTTTTATGAAAAGGAAAACAGTTCATTTCTATTTTTTTTTTTTTGGTTTATCACCAGGAATATTCCACTTGAGTAAATAAATAGAATAATAATAATCATTGTAAAATCCAGGTAGGAATGTTATAGGTATAATCCTTTCAACAGATCAATTTGTTGAATGACCTTTGCTTAGCTTCACTACATTTGAAATTCAGTAAAACAAAAAACAAAAAAAAAAAAGAAAACAGGATGCACAAAACATTTACTCAGCTATATAAATACAAATATTTCAACATAAATTGTTCATTCAAGAAGAAACACTGACTCAAATGAATTTGTAGCATTTGTAAGAATGGCATGAACACAACTCTTAAAATTATATGAATATATATATATATATATATATATATATATATATATATATATATATATATATATATAATATATATATCAGGTAGAGAAACAGGTCTGCCTTTGGACATTAATCACTGTAAGACTGATAAGGTACTTGTGTTTTTTTTTTTTTGTATTTCTATGTGTACAAGTGTTTTCTTTGCTGAACTTAATCTAAAAATTGCTCAGAAGTTGGATCTTAAAACTTTCAGCTAAACTATTAGTGATTACAAGTATTTCTTTTTGCTATACAACTATATTAAAATGACTTAAGTATTGTTGTAAACAGTAATAGAATTTTCCCAAAAGTAGACATTCTTAATTTCCAAATAAGTTCAGATAAGTAAAAACTTGGACATATACAAAGAAAACATAATAAAAAGACTAAATAAAAGTACCTTGTCCATCTTTAATACACACAGTTGTATATTTTAAAATAAAGTACCATTTTTTTTTTTTACATGAAATCAAACACTTTATAGAATGTCAAATTTTAACTCAGCAATGAAGCAAACTTGAATGCAAAAGTAAAAACAAATATGAATAAATTTCATTTTGAAAGTAAAGGCTTTTTCCTTGACAATGTTCATAAATTACAATAAATATTTTACTATGCATTTTACACATACTGAGCAATCATCAAAATGTTGTGGAATTCACACTGACTTGATATCAACAACAGTGAATCTGATAGATTTGGGGATTATTTGTAATTTCTAAATGTAATTCAGGGTATATTCAAACAAAATCCCTTCCAATAAGTACCAAGTTGCATGATGACACAGCTCTTGAAAACTGCATGGGTTACCTTACATCATGAGTCCTGTAACTCTGAGTTGTAGGGATACCACATGTACTGTAGCTGCAGTAAAAGTGGTGTGTCCTGGACAAGATAGCCTGATAGAGCCCCACCCTCGCTAGGTTGGGTTGAATTCAGAGTTTTCCTTCTCCCAGACCAGTTGCCACCCTAGACTCTAGAACCCAGTCTGTCCTGCTATTAACCCATAGATGAGGTGACAAAGAATGGATTCATACCTTTCCCAAGTGTATTAACACCTAAGTGAATGGAATGAATTCAACTGGGGTTTGAACTCAGCTCTCCAATTCCTCAATCCCAGCTGCAATACATGACTTCACCATGCCTCTATTAACTTACATGCAAAGAAAAAAAAAAAGTTTAACATAATATCTGAAGATAAGATTAGTTTCTTGTTTTTCTGCCACCTACAATGTTCAAAAATTTAAATGCAATGCCAATTGTTTTAATGAGGTCTCATCTTTCCCTCGATGACAGGAATTTAAGTGCAGTACTTGATTGGCAAGTAGGTCTCATCATTTTACTGTTGAAGTAGCTAGATGTAACTAATTTCTATAATAGTTTATTCCCCCCCCACACACACGTCTTGCCTGTGAACCCTCTTTTTCTTGTTTCCCTGCCACCTACGATATTCAAAAATTTAAATCCAACATCTGTCACCATCTTTTGTTTTCCTGAGCACCCTTTTTTTTTTCTTTTTTTTTTTTTTAATTGTCCTTTCTCTTCACTAAAATCTTGTCATTCTCTTTTATTCCCAGAAGTGCTTGCATCTTAGTGGAATTTTCAACTTGTTTGAAATGATTAAGAAAAAAAACAAGAAAAAGAAGAAAAAAAAGAAAAAGAAAGAAAGAAGAACAATGAGAAATAACAAAAAAGTTTCGTAAAGCATTTTGGTATGGAGCACTTTCTCAGTAAAAGGGTTAATTAGAAATTCCAAAGTATTAAATCCTGCAAAATTCCAGGATAATATGTTTAATTGACCAAAACTTAGTTAATAGAAAACAGCTTTGAAATCATTTTCTGTCTTGGCCAAACAACAGATGTTAATCCAACTGCAATCATTTGTAGTTTTATCCAATCAAATGCACAATGTATAATTGTGGAATGTTATCAAAGAACAGCAAGATTCTCCTGATGATAAATTTTTTTCAAAAACTGAATTTAATGATTACAAGGATTGGACAACTGAATGTTGATGAAGGTTATCATATTTAATATTGAACTATTATCTTCTGAATATACATTAATTCTTTTACAACACTGGTGTAATAATTCTCAAGTGATAGATAAAATCTACTTTGCCCATTTCTTTGCCTGTTATATGTGTGTATATATAAGAACATTATAAATTCAAAAGATCAAAGGATGAATTTTCCATCAGATCTTACATCAAGAACTTGGGAGCATTGTCCCAGTTAGAATACAAAATTTCTTAGAACAATCATTAGACACGGTGAATGTGTTGGGGAAAAGGAACCAAAACTACACATTTTCACCAAAAAGGTCAATAAATTAATTTTGTATGATTTACATAAAATTTAATTGGCCTGTGCTATGTTTCTGCTTGGAGTTGTTTTTTTATGTATATTTATAATATATTTAAACGATATTCAAATAATTTTATATACTTTAAATCTAACATTTATATTAAATTGTACGTTGATTTCATTTATTTGTATATTATAATAAAATCTTCATTTTTCTTAAATTTTTTTCTCTTACTGCAGATCTTGAAAAAAAAAAAAAAAAAAAAAATAAAGAAAAAAAAAAAACACTCACCCAACAATTTTTCTTTTTATGTCAGGAAAAGTCACATTCAAATGTGACCTTCATTATAAAAGTAAAAAAAAAGAAAAACCTATAATCTAATTCTTTAATTAGCACTATTATTATTATTATTATTATTATTGATTATTCCTTTCTCAGTTTGTAAAGTTAAAAACTTAAAAAAAGATTAATATAAAAAAAAGGAAACAGGATACAGACACCAGGTAAATGAACCATCATTCCTTCCTTTTAAGCCTATGCGACATAGATCTCAAGTTTCACACAGAAGAAAATGTTAATTAGCAAAAGTGATATATATATATATATATATATATATATATATACACACACACACACACACACACACACACACACACACAGTCTCTAATGAAAAGGCAAATGATGAACAGTATTTTCAAATTTTCCTTATCACTCCCACCTTCTCATTTTCAAATATTCCTTATCGTTTAAATTTTTTTCCTGCAGTCAATGCACAAAAATCTGATAAAAATGATTTTGAAGTAGCACAAATAGACTCTTTCAGTTTTTTGCAACTTTGAATAGATGGATGAATAATAAACATTTTTTTTTTTTTTTTTTTTTTTTACACACATGCACACACAGAAGCAGGTTTCTTCATTTGCACATATACATAAAAACCTCTATTTCTTTGTTCATGCACATCAACACTGAATTATTTGTTTCTCTATACATACACACACGTGTGTGTGTGTGTATATATTATATATATATATATATATATATATATATATAAACACACACACACATGGATGATTTTGTATTTTTTTAAAGCCCTTTTTATTCCTCTCTTAGTTTTAAATTAACATTACATTCTTCATATAGCCCCAATTTAATGTCATAAGGTCAATATTCGGATTTAATTTTATAAAACCTCTTCCCTTTAAGACTAATACCTTCCATGCACCTCTGACCACTGTCTTGTGCCTTTCGACTGACTGAAACATTGAAATGGATAAGTTCTATATTAGTTTTGACTTTTTTTTGTAGTTTTCTCAGTTAAATTTCTAATCCTGACACAAAGTCAGTCTATACTGCGGTTGAAGAAGACTGATGAATTTTAGTTTTTGTTGGTTAAAATAAGCTTATTCCCCATATAAGGTAATTTTGGATTTTATTGCATATTAATTTTCTGCTCTGTAATAATAAATACATTGAGCTCTTTTTCTGGACCAATTTTAATATTTTATATTACTAGGTTTCACTTGGATTATACACCAACAGATCTATTACCTTTACCATATATATATATATATATATATATATATATATATATCTCCGAATATGATCAGTGCAGCATTGAACATAATCTTTGAACAAAAAAAAAAAAAAAAAAAATATTAACCTTAAACAAAAACCAAAGATTTTGTATTAATGTGTGAGCAATTATCAAAGCAATAAACTCGTAATTAATCAGAAGACTCATTGTTAGTTACAGGAAAAAAAAAAAAAAAAAAAAAAATTCCTTCATCTACATAAACCAGGTGAGAGATTTGATTTTTTTAAATTACTCTGAAACTTTATACAATACTAGTTTTTCTGGACTGTAAAAAAAATTATAATGATATTAAAATCATTTTGCAACTGGATTTTCTGTAGGCGTAATCTCAGAATATTTTTTTTCTATAAAATTAGCTATATTACTACAAGTAAAAAAAAAATTCTGCTTTTTAAAATCATTAAAAATATCTTCAGGAGATTACGGTGAAATAAAAGCAATAAAAACAAACAAATTAGCAGTCTGATCACCCCCAACTTACTAAGGTTTTCCATTGTTAAGTTTTTAAACAAATCATATTCTCATCAACCAGAAACTATTACTTGCATTATAAACCACAGCTGTGCCTGAACAGGTGTTTGCAATAATGATTAGTTATCCACCTTAGCAGATAAGCCCAATCATGTTCAAGCCATACATTAGCTGTTTAAATAACCAGTGATATCATGAGAAGGGTGTGATTTTCAAACATTTAAATGCAATATCCTATTGTTATTTTCCGTCTTCTTAATTCCTCAAATTTTATATTTTTCTCTCTCTCATTTTTCTTTTCTTACACTCAGTAATCTCATATATCTTAGTGGTGTTATTGCCTTTCATGGGTTGAAATGCTTAAAAATAAATAAAAAAAAAAACAGTGATATAGCAAAGCTCTAATAGAGAAGAAAGAGAAAATCAGATTGAGTATTAAATTTTGTAATTTTCTACTTTTTTTTTTTTTTTTTCCTTTTTACAGTCAGGTTCACTCTGTAAAACCTGGAGCCCAATTAAAGTGGAAGGTTATGTTTGGAGGCCATTTTTGTGTATAGGAGTGAAAGATAATGGTTAAGCCTAGCCTTGAACAGGTTAAGATTGTAGGTCAGGGAAACATCCTGTTGAAAGTTCCACAGGGCAGTGGTTCATGGGAAGAAGCTGCTTGAGTGGAACTTACTTCTCACTGATGGAATACGGGGGGAATGAGGGTGATTTGATACTATATAAGTGGCATGGCGAGTTCTTACCATTGAGATTTGACTTGGCTGGAACATGGAATGTAGTTCATCCAAGCACTTTCTGTGGTGGAGCAGCAAGAGGCTTGCCACAACCATCATAAAATTAATTTTAAAAAAAATTTGGCAGTCAATCTGTAAATTGCATATTTGAGAAAAAGAACAAGGGGATTGTCAATGGTTGACAAATTATAAATAAAACAGATTATATATATATATATATATATATATATATATATATAAAAACAGAAACTGGCCATAATACAAAGATCGAACAAAATTAATGATAAAAAAAAAAAAAATGAAAATTTCATTTTCTTCATAAAAAGTCATTCACTCCTCTAGTTTACTGCTACTAATAAGTAGAATTTTTTTTTTTTTCTCAAACTTTTTTCACCTGACGATGAGCATGCTGGCCAAAACTAGTCAAGGAACCTAACTGAAATAATAAAACAAAAAATATTAATATACAACCAAGTGTGTCTGAAAACTTTAATTTTTTATTTTTTGCTGTATGAAACACACACACACACACATATATATATATTTGCACTCTCATTACAACAGGAAACTCGAGTTTTCTTTTGCTTGAAAGAAAAAAATTATACTTTTAATATTCAATGACCACATTGAGTCACTATTTCACTAATTGGAAGCCCATCCACACACATATATTCATGATAAATTTAACAGAAATGAACCCTGCTATTTAAACTGTTTACTTTTGAAACTGTAAATTTTCCAAATAAATCTTCATTGTAATATTTTATGGCTACTTTTAGTACCTATTTTTTTTAATTTCATGCACTGACTGACTGAAAGAAAGAAACAATTCAATCCATATCTGTTTTGTATTAGTTTAAACTGACACCTCCTCTCACCATCCATAAATATATCTAATCTATAATTATAAATTATAATTTTGTAACAGGAAAATTTCACTGAAATATGTTGGAAAATTTCAAAATTTTCATTTGAAATCAAGAAAATAAGAACTTTAAGCAAAATGGTCCTAATATACAGGGGGAAAAAAAGTGACAGTTTAAACTAATGCCAGAAAAATATGGCTGGAGAAAAGAAAAAAAAAGTCAAGAATAATCTCTTTTCCAGATTTAAATTCAGGAAACCATTTTGGTTTTGAATTATCAGCTCTAATCTGTACAGTGCATCATATCTTCAGAGTTCATGAATTCTACAACAAAAATTAGAGGAGACAAATTTCAATCTTTTGTCAGTTTGAGCATTCATCCATTTTGTCATCCTCATTGGGATTAAGTACTTTATTTTGATTGATTAACAAATCAATGATTGGGAACTAGAAATTAGTAGAACAGTAATGACCTTGACCTTCAGACAATTTGAAAGCTTAAATGATGAAAGCATTTCTAAAAACCATGCTTGGAGCAAAGAAAATTGTTGGTTTTTAAAATATTTTGCTTCAGCATCCATCAAGCATTTTCAATAAAATAAATTTAACATCTCAATTATACTATCAGACTGATTAGTACAGACTACTTGAAAAAATGTTAGCAGTATCTTTGATATTATTAAATTCTTTATCGATTGTGCAATCAGCCAATAAGAGTTGTTTTTTTGTTGTTTTTTGTCATTTTTTTAAAAAAAAAAAAAAACAAAAAAAACACCATGTCCCTTCAGGATATATCAAATCTTAGTTCTTCACAGATTTGTTTTTTCTTTATTACCTTGAAGTAGCTAGGACTTCTTGGGAAAGATGGTTTTATGGTTTCCCACTGTCTTCTCAAAAAGTTATTTTTATTATTTTGGAGTTGCCCTTTCCTCGATTGATTTCACTGAGGGCTAGACAACCTGGTATATTAATTCATAGCTGGACAGAGAATAAATGCGTTCATGATTTCCCAAAGGTGTGCAAAGTGAATACAACTAGCCTGGAATTTAATGTCTGCTAAAAATACAAGGCTACATTTTTCATACGTTAAATAACTTTTTCATTCATATAAAGATATTGTTAAAAAATGTAAACTTCACAATTTCAGAAAGCCGAGTGCTCAGTAATTATGTCCTTTTCGCCAGACAAAGGTAACTTAAACATCAAAGTCATCTCATCAAAAGAGTCATCATAAATGTCAAGGTCATCTCACCCTAAAAGTCAGTGATTGATTAACAAATCAATGATTGGGAACTAGAAATTACTAGAACAGTAATGACCTCGACCTTAAGACAATTTGAAAGCTTAAATGATGAAAGCATTTCTAAAAACCATGATTGGGGCAAAGAAAATTGTCGGTTTTTAAAATATTTTGCTCAGTGAGTGCCCAATACTTGTGATATGCTAAACTTTGTTGACTTGTTTCCAAATTTGGAGACAAATAGAGAATTAGACATCATTTCAGGAACTTGGACTATAGCACTTAATACAAATAGCATCTTAATAATGGGTCGAGCCATATATTTTTTTTTTTTTTACAATATACAATAAACATGGTGTCTTAATAAAAGGATGGATGATAAATGCAGAGGGGTGTCTCAATAAGCTTGTATAAAAATAAATGCTGCTCCTATTAGGCACCTAAGAGTGAATACTGAATTAACATTCTTCCTATCTGTAGCCCAAGTTAGCCAAGATTACATATACATATATATATATATATATATATATATATATATATATATATATATATATATTTGGAGATATCAAAATCAAGCAAGTACAAAAATATGACTATCTTCAACATTTTTAACAGGGGAAAGAATATGTGACACCGAAATCTGAAGACACATTGTACTAACAAAAGATGTCTCCCAAAAGATAAGTATTTAAGAAACAGTAAGTCACAAGTCATCGCCGACTGAGGTTCACTGGCTTTTTCAAACAAAACTGATTTTGTTAAGTTACGTTCCAAAAGCTATAACTAAAAAGCTAAGCAAATTATTTAGAAAGAGAAAAATTTCATTAGAAACAAAAGAGGATTGAACTGTCATGTAATATCAGCCATCCTCAATAAATGCAGGACAATTTCCTCATAGATGTAGAAAAAACATGAGGCAAAATGGAAACACAAAAGGTCACTTATACTTAGAATCAGAAAGAGCTGAAAAAGGAAGTTCTTTCTAGGACACATAATGAGGAAAGAGGGATTGGAAAATTTGACACTCTTAAGATATAATGAAAGCAAGAGCGACAGAAGGAAGTAGCAAATAACCAACCAAACAAGTTTGTATAAATGGTTGACAGAACTGGGATTATAAGAGATAGCCAAAAGATAAACTTCACTAAAATATACAAGTTGTGGAGAATCATGATCACCCATATGCTGAAGAGACATGACACATAGAAGTGTTAGACTTTCAGAAGTAGTATTATCTGACAACTCTAATATATATATATTTTTTTTTACATGTACATATATAAAACGTATACAACAAATGAAAAGATAAAATATTTTTGGAAGCTCTGCCCATCAAACAATAAAATACAGTACAAAACTTTCCATGCTCATTTCTTTACATCTCTCCTCAGAAATGACCTGTTTCTTAATCAAATATTGGTTACCTACAAGCATAGCTTTTAGAGTTACTTACATTCTTTTTATGGCAAGTACAGCTAAATTTCCACATGTTTTTATCCAGTCTTCTGACATATATATGGCTATACCAATAAATGAATGAATGAATGAATGAATGGCAAGGGGGAGAGAGAGAGATGGCAAGGGGGAGAGAGAGAGAGAAAAACATGGCTGACAATGTGCATTTTGTTTATTTTCTTGCATACAAAACTTGACTCAGGGAGTCATAAAAAGAAAACAAAACAATGACAATTTTACATTGTAAATCGCTTTCACTGGTTCTAACAAATGTCCAAAATAAACCCTCTTTTAAATCTTAATAATAATGTAGTAAATGACTATTGTCTCAAGTTCAGCAGAAAAACCTACGTGCCTCTTTGCAGTAAACGTTTTTTTAATCTCCTTCAAAAGTAAACCCTGTCTTCATAATTGCTGCTACCAGACCAGCCAACTAATGCTGCAATTATGACTCCTCCTATTGTTACCTAAAGATTGAGAAAATGGCAATAAAGAGAAGAATCAAAAAAGAAAACAGAAGAAAAAAAAAAAGAATACTATAAAAAAAATTCAGGAAGTTAAAAAAATATGAAGATAAGGGTAAAAAATATTAGAGGCTAAAAAAAATTAAAAAAACATACGAGAAGTTGGGAAGTAAAGAGAAAAAAAAGAAAGAGGAAAAAGAATTTGTTCTTAACTTTAGTCTTTCACAAATAATAGTATTTTATTAAGCTTTCTTTCACTGACAGAATTTAACATTCTCATTCTTTCCAAACTCAGAAAAAAAAAAAGAAAGAAAAAGAAAAAAAAAAAAGAGTAAGTATTTTGGTTGTATCATAAAAGGCAATTTAAACCATTAATTCTGATGATTGTTCTGGCTGGTTCAACCATTTCTTGACAAAACTATCTTTCATCTTTTTTTATGATTATTTTTTTTTTTTTTCAGATTTTTTTCATATACTTTTTGTTTCTTTGTTTTATCTAAGCAGGCTTTTTTGATCCTCATCTTACCAAGACTCAACCAAGATTTTTATCATTAGCCAGTTTTATTTTTATTCTTGTATATCCTTGTAAAAGTTTCCCCTCTTTAAACAAGGAAGCTACTCTGCATTTAATGTTTTGGTATCATAATTTCTTTGTGCTGTGTTCAAGATGGAAGACGAGCTAACAGAAATGGCTTGGGCAGAATGAAGTGGTAAGGGGCTTATGTTATATACAAAGACTGATTAAAAGAGTGACAGTAGGTAATTTTTCATTCATAGGCTCTGTTCTTTTATCTCATTTTTTTTGTTAGTCAAGATTATTATAAAAAAAAGAAGCTATTGGTAATGTATTTACAAAGAGAAATAGATAATGTATATGTGATGATACAGGATAATACTCTCTAAGAAACCAATATAAGCATATACACGATACAGATCATATATACTAGTTTGCTTTTCTCTCTGTATTGAACCAAATTATTATAAGAATCAGAATTTACAGTAGTCAGTAAAAGAAACAGCCCAACATGTGAATTTCAAATTTGATATACCAAAATCAAGCTAGTAGAAAAATTTAAATATCTAGGAAGTTTTTTCTTTAGTTTTTTTTTTTTTAACAGTGAATAGAAAATGTGACACTGAAATTTAAAAGCTCATTGAGATAGCTAAAGGTGCCTTCCAAGAGCTAAACAAAATAAGAAATACAAAAATTTCATTAGGAAAAAAACATGCTGAACTGTTGTGTAAAATTGTTTATCCTATATGTTATGAATCCTTGACAATCTCCTTATTGATGAAGAAAATACTGAGGCAATAAAAATCTGGTTCTACACAAGGATACTGATAATACCATGAACCAAACATGTAAGCAATGAAGAAATCTACTTCTAATTAACAGCAGAAAGAAATAATTGAAATTTCTAGGGCACATAATGAAGAAAGAAGACTTGAGAAATTTAACTCTTACAGGACATATTGAAGGCTAGAAAAACAAGGGAAAATGGTGTATAACCAAACTAATTAAATTATATATATGGTTGGCAGAACAGGGATTAGGATAGATAGCAAAAAGACAAAATTTATTAAGACTTACAAAAGACAGGAAATTGTGGGGACCAAAATTTCCCTACATCTTGAAAAGAGGGGACATAGAAGAATAAACTAATGTGTAACTGGAATAAAATGAAATGTATGATTTATTCTCAAAAGAAACTACATAGTATAGTTTAACATAATTAAAGAGAAGTCAAGTCCCTTATAGAAACAGCTGAGTGATTGGCAAATTCACAAATGTCAAAAATAGTAAAAAGGATCATTGTTTAAATAATTTTTGCTGTTGCATTATATTTATAAGATATAAACAACATTATGTTGTCGTGCATTTTCTTGTGTCCTAAACTTCAATGTGTGGTTAACTCCCCCCCCCCAAAAAAAATGGCTTGTTAATTTTAACACCTCAAAAACTAAACTGCTCCCCTTTAATCATCCAAGAAAACATTTTTTGCTTTCAACATGGCTGATGCCAACGTCCAGAATAACTCACTGCATCTTCCCAATTTTAACATTTTCCACGGACATGAATTGGAAATATCATATTGAATCAATTGGTCGGTCTGCAGCTAGGAAAGTTGATTCACTGCATCATGCTAGACAAGTTTTCTTATCAGAATCGATTTTACAAGTTTTCTATTCATTTGTGCATTAAATATTGCTGCCACATGTTTGCTAGTTCTGTTTACCTGGAGATTTTTAATAGAACCTAAAGAGTAAGCTGTGATGTGATCACAATCCTGATCCAGCATCTTGGTATGTCCGCACTTCTGCAAAGTAGCTTTCCTGTGCCTTTTTTATATTTTCATTGCTGTTGTCTTGATGAGCTTTTCTCTTTGATAAGCTTGGCTTCATGAATTTAAGCACAGTACTGGATCGACAGTTAGGTCTCATCATTTTATTTTAATTGCTACAAGTAACCCTAAGTTCTTTGCTAATTATTTCTTTTGTATCTGCCACTTGAGGAACTCATGCAGTTTTTTGCTTTCCTTTTCAAGTATGATCTTCAAAAATTTAAATGCAACGTCAATTCTCATTATCTATCCTATATTTTTTTTATTGTCATTTTCTTAGTTCCCTTTGCTCTCATTAAAACCTTACATTTCATGGCTGTATTGCCTTGCTTGGGGGGTGAAATAATTAAAAAAGAAAAATTTTTTCTTAAAATTCCAGAATATTAAATAACATCCTTTTCCCTATAGGAAATAAATTTAATGCTCAACACAATCACTTATGCAGCCTGGGTATGACGATAAACTACATCTGGCAGCAAGGCCTCTGATCGTTGAGGGGTGTGGAACCACCTCTTAATTGTTATTCCCTGGTTCACCCTGACCTGGATTGGTAGAACCTGTTAGGGTCCCAACTATGGGCAAATAGTTAACCCCTAAACTGGGGTAAAAACACTATTAAATTTAAAAAGTTCTTTTTTTTTTTTTTCTTTACCAGCAATACAATTTTAGAAAAAAAAAAAAAAAAAAAAAAAAAAAAAAAATATTGCCAGCAATACATTGTTGGAAAAAATATATTACTAGCAATACATTTGACTGTCAGAAAAAAAAAAAAAAAAAAAAAAAAAAAAAAACTTTATAAAAATATGTAAATGAAACCTGATCTACAAACTGATTTCTGACGAAAAGAATACATATTCTATGAATACAAACATATCCTAAAACTTGTCAGCATGAAATAACACTTTGAAGTTAATATGCCATAAGACAAAATAAACCAAAGCAAACACTTAAGATAAAGTCAAAACCTGATATGTCAGAATGTCAATTAAACGAATCTGGAACTTTATTTTAAAATGCAGGAGTAATAATCAGAAAATTTATTATTAAATGAGGTATTGTCAACTATGGTAATTGATTTTTTGAAATTTTTACTTTAATGATATTTTTTTTTTGGTTGCATTTTATTACAACACAATTTAGGCTGTAAACCCTCAAATAAACATAGCATAGATCAGAAATTAATAAGAAGCACACAATGAACTCTTAAACTTATGATTTGTGAGGTCCTGGCTGTGTGAGAATGCCAAAACCCAGTGATTGCATGGGGAATAATACAACTTGAAACTTAGAACCACTGAACTTAACCCTTGTTCTCAATTCTTTGTTTCTTGAAGAAAAACAAAGAAGTATATAAATTAGAGGCCATATAATTTAATATTAGCTTTTCATGGCAAAAACAATTATGTAGCTTCATTTTTTTTTTTTTTCCTTTCTTTTGGAGCATTGCAGACCAAGTCAATAAGGAATTTGTTTAAAAGACTGTCAGTTGATTATAGGGATAAAATTGTATTCAGCTCCAGGATAATAGGTTGCTAGCCTAGCATTAAGGAAAAATAGATTTGATATAGTCTTTTCATTGAATATCCAATATTTCAGTAACAAACCAATCTTACTCAGAACAGAATAGATAAATAACTTTGAAAACTATTCTTTAAAAACTTCATCACAGAATAAACCAAAACGTTTCTCTGCAATACTTTTTTTCATTATTAAAAATAATCTGTTTATTTTGCTTATTAACTTTTTGATTTATCAATTCTTTAAATAAATTCTTCAGAATATGGATTATTTAGAACAATGTAGAGAAGGCTGTCTTTTTAAAAGCTCTGACTGGAGTGTCTTATACTTAGACTAATTCATTTTTCACCTTGTCTGTGTTTTTTTTTCACCTCAAAATTAATATACACATTATAAGAAGATTACTTTTATTAGAGATATTCCTTTTTAGAGGAGATATTTATAAAAATAATCAACATTCCTTCTTACTTAAAGATACTTTTACCTGTATACTGTATGGTATATCTGACTTTGAAATTTTAAAATGTTCCATAGTGCAATTAGAGAACTGAGCAAAGAAGTATTAGTGGCATAAAAATATTACACAGAATTATTAGTGTTAAATATGGCACAAGATAAAAAAATACAAAACAGACATTCTTATGGGTTGTTTTGGTTAAAGACCTGCAGCTGATTTTTTAAAATAAATATTAAATAATTCCAACTAAGTTTATTTTAGAGTTACTTTCATACTGTCTTAAAAATTATGACACAGATAGTGTAATGGAACCTTTATACAAAGCATAATGCTACTCTCACATTTCATGCAACTTGGAAGGACATAATTTCCCACAATTCAGTGTTGCATACCATGCACCATTTATCAGAAGTCGTTAGCTTTCTCATAAAATGATATTAGAAGCATCAATTCACTTACACAGTAATTCCAAGTCCATCAGAATTGTTGCAATGATCCAGTTACTGAGAAATATTCATTAAAAAGTGATTAAAATACTTCCTGTATGATCTTTTTTTTTTGCAAAGAAATAAGGAATCAATAAAAAGCCAATTCATTAGCTATTAATAGTGCAATTAAATAGAATCCCAAAATGTATGAGAATACCTCTTTTCTTTAATTCTGCAATTGAAAAGCAATAAAATAACAGTACTTTCTTTTTATAGCATTCTACTATGATCTGAAACATAATTCTAATTTATCCTGAGAAAACTGAAATAAATTTAATGCAAACATGAACAAACCACAAGTGTCAATGCCTAATAATGAACTGTAATCAGAGTTGCTTGCATATACTAAAATAACCACAATTAGTTAACATCACCTTTGTGCAATTTTCTAGTCACAGTTGACTTTCTTCTTTTGAAAAATATTCTTTTATGTGCCATGAGAGAACATGACATTATAACTTTGTGTCCATTATAACTGATCAATGTTAATCCTCTTACTATCCTTCCTAGTCTATATCATGACATTTATTTATACAAACTTATTAGGTAGTTTACTTAAATATTTCCTCCAGTATCTCTTTGCCTTTAATATGTTCTGCATGTGACAAATTTTCAAAGCTCTCTGTTCTCATGGCCTAGAAATTACAATTCTTTTTTTTTCTGATTCTGAGTATATTTTTTGTTTCTATTTTCCTTGAGACTTCCTCATTGCTCACATATTCTATCCATGGTATTTTCAACAATCTTCTGCAGAGCCACATCTTTCTTGCTTCAAGTCTCCTCTCTACCATTGAGGAAATTATGCAACATTCACTGCCATGTAAAAGGATTGATATCGTATAGCAATTCCACACTTTTCTTGCTAATGAAATTTTCTTGTTTCTTAATATTTTGTTTAGGTTTTAGAAGGCTTCTTTTTCTCTTTAAATGTGCCATCAGATTTCTGCATCACATTTTCTGCTACAAAACTTCCCAGGTATTTATATTTTCATACTTGTTTGATTATGATATCTCCAATTTATAGCATGTATAGTGCAACAATATTTGCCAAGTGGACGTGATTCAGATAGATTTGAAAACCCGTTTACTTAAAATTTTTCTTTAAATATATCAATATATCATTAGCTGAAAGAAGAAAGAAAGAAAGAGACAAAAAAGCTTAACTGTTCAAGATATTCAATGATCCAAGCTTAGTATGGTACAAGGCCACCACATAGAAGTGAAAACTGAGGCTTAAACAACAGTTTCAACAGTCTGTATGACTAGCTTGTAAACCATTATTCTATTTATTATGCTCAATTAAGTGCAGCTTAAGTCCACATATATCAAGCACCAAGTGAGGATGAAATTTATGACAGTAATTATGGTCTATGACAAACCTTACAAAACCTTTTGAAATGTGGACACATGCCACTACCTCTTCTCTGTCTGGGAGATCTGGCAGATTTCTTGTGAAATCAACCATTGATGATTTTCAATACAGAAGATTAGAAGTGTAATCTAATTCAGAAAACTGCTTTTTCATAAGAGGAACAACTACCCCAAGAAAAATGCTTCTTTGAAAAAAAAAAAAAAAAAAAAGTCATAAGCTACATATTCATTTATTCTTTCAGTGAAACTAAATTATACCAATTTTTTTTTTTCATTCGAGAAATACGTGACAATACTCGATTTTAAATTTGTCAATGTGCTTAAATTTTAAATGTACAATCACACTTTTAATAGCAGTAAATGCTAAACAATCTTCTCACAGTTGAAGAAAAAACTGGTGGCAACAGAAATATGCTTCTACACAATGATATAGAGAATACCATGGATGGAACATGTGAGCAATGAGGAAATTTAAAAGAAAATTTAAGCAAAGAGATATATTCAGCATCATTTCTAGGGTACAAAATGAGGAATGAGAACTTAGAAAATATGACTAACAAGACATGCTGAAGGCAAGAAGGACAGTGGAAAATGGATATAATCAAACTAATGACCTTGAATAAATGGTTGGTAGAATAGGGATTAGAAGAAATAGCAAAAAAATCAAATTTATTAAGACCTACAAAGGAATGAAATTGTGGGCGAGTCATAATTGCCTAGATCTTGAAGAGCACAGGACATAAACGAAAAATGAATTAACATGAGACTATAATAAAACCAAATTTATGTTTTATTCTACAAAACAACTCCATAAAGTTGAGTCTCTTTTAGTAACAAAAAGAATGATTGGCAAATTCACTACCAATGCCTAGTTGATTTATTGACAGCATGGTTATTCAATTTTAAATGTGTGGATGTACTTAAATGTAGAATCACAAAGTTTTATGATTCTGCAGAAAAAATAAGATAATGATTTTAAGCTAGAATATAACATTAAAGACAATATATCATAATTGCACTTGTAACCCCAAGAACATTTTATGCAAGACCCAATTTTAGAAGGTCTGATCTCAGAGTAAGCATTTGTTAAACAAATCATTCATAAGACTGTCTTAACTAAAATTATACAAAGACAGAAAAGAAATGAAGAACAAGAGTTTATTTACACTATTTATATTTGAAATATTTTTGTCATCTTTGTTGTTTTTATTACAAGGTTTCAGACATTAAGCCCTCCAGTCTGCCTCAGGTCTATTTTGATCTGGGTAACCTACAGGGAGTTCCAAACTGAATCCTTTATTTAGTCTACAAGGGTTGACTATTCACATTCCACTGCTCATATCTAGGGATATTGTCTAGTTCTTATTGAAATATTGTGATAAAGCAAAAACGATGAGGACAATAATCTGAATTCTTAAAATTGAACAATGCTGTGAAAAAAAAACCCCAAAAAACAAACAAGTTCAAATACTTTGATCTGTGAAGTTCAGACATGAAATAAAATATTTCAAATTTGGCTTGCATTAAACAAATAAATAACTCTCCAATTTTTGCATCTTTGTATTTCCATGACATTTAAATTAACTTTCACATGTAAAACATTGCATAGTTTCTTCTCAACTTAACATTTGAGAGACTGATTAATTTACTAACATAGAAAAATGTCAATGGAAAAAAATCACTGCCTGTTTATGAATGGGAATGTGTACTTAAAAAGCAGAAAAAAGCAAAAGGAATACAAATAAAAGTCTTTAACTCACTGTTATAGTGCTTGGAGCGATCTGATATTTTCTGTCGCTTTATATTTGTTGCTTCATCAACATGACGCTAATAGAAGGATGCGACATTTGCTCCGACTCTGTGGTTAATTATGTTCGTCAAATTCTACAGTTGGAAACAAAAGAACACTTCTACTTAGAGACAGAAGGAAAGAGTTCTTAGACAATTTGACACTCACAGAAAAAGTAGGAAACAGTGAAGAACCTACCTAATGAGCTTGTATAAATGTTTGGCAGAACAGGGATTAAGAAGGATAGTGTTATATACCTATGAACACTAGTGAGTATATCCCAATCCTAATAAATACATTGGACACTATTGTAAGTGGGGGTTAATAGCTCTCCACAACTTTCCTGTTCTTTGTAACTCAGAGTAATGTTTGTCACCTTACTATCACTGTTCTGTTATCCATTTACACAAGCTCGTTAGGCAGGTTATTTGCTATAGTTCTTCCCTTCAATGTTCTGTTAGTGTCCAGCTCCCTTTCCTCATGTTATATACCCTACCTATGAACACTAACAGATTTGTCCCAATCCTCATAAATACATTGGACACTATTGTAAGTGGGGGTTAATAGCTCTCCACAACTTTCCTGTTCTTTGTAACTCAGAGTAATGTTTGTCACCTTACTATCACTGTTCTGTTATCCATTTACACAAGCTCGTTAGGCAGGTTATTTGCTATAGTTCTTCCCTTCAATGTTCTGTTAGTGTCCAGCTCCCTTTCCTCATGTTATATACCCTACCTATGAACACTAACAGATTTGTCCCAATCCTCATAAATACATTGGACACTATTGTAAGGGGGGGGTTAATAGCTCTCCACAACTTTCCTGTTCTTTGTAACTCAGAGTAATGTTTGTCACCTTACTATCACTGTTCTGTTATCCATTTACACAAGCTCGTTAGGCAGGTTATTTGCTATAGTTCTTCCTTCAATGTTCTGTTAGTGTCAGCTTTCCCTTTCTACCTGAACATGATTTATATACCCTACCTATGAACACCAACAGATTTGCTCCCAATCCTCATAAATACATTGGACACTATTATCCATTTACAAGGTTGGGGTTAATAGCTCTCCACCCTACCTATGAACACCAACAGATTTGTCCCAATCCAACTTTCCTGTTCTTTGTAACTCAGAGTAATGTTTGTCACCTTACTATCACTGTTCTGTTATCCATTTACACAAGCTCGTTAGGCAGGTTATTTGCTATAGTTCTTCCCTTCAATGTTCTGTTAGTGTCCAGCTCCCTTTCCTCATGTTATATACCCTACCTATGAACACCAACAGATTTGTCCCAATCCTCATAAATACATTGGACACTATTGTAAGTGGGTGTAACATGCTGCCTAAGTAGTCTCCCGCTAGCAGTGTTTTACCTGCTACACGCCACTAGTGATTATTGTAATTTGTTGGTGTTATAAAGATTACCATTTTCATTTCCAACCTCCATTTTAGCTATTCCTCATTCAGTAATCTTTTCTAGGTTACAACAGATAGCAAAAAGACAAACCTTACTAAGAGCACCAAAACATAGAAAGGTATGTATGGAGAGACCTGATCGCCCACATCCTGAAGGGATGTGGCTCATTGACGAAGAAGATTCTACAGTTTGTTTTGAACTGAAAAACAGCTCTGCTCTATCACACTGCAGAACATCACATCTTTATCATAAAAATTTCTGCAGACATTTGTCAGAATTAGATGCTTAATTTATTAGAAAGAAACCTTAAACTAATTCCTGCTAATAATCCATTTACTCATCATTCATCTAAATTCAGGTAGATCTTGTTACCTGTCTGTCTGAAAGCACCTCTATATATCTAGGTCTTATAACTGGTGAGATTGTGTCCATTGTCAATTTGTTAGTAGCATCACTTAGAGCACCTGGTATTATCCAGTAGTCACACAGCTGAGAACTGAGCAGGCTTAACATTGCTTAACTTTGATAAGCAGACAAGAACTGGTGTCTCAAGATGATATGGCCCAAACCTGGGTACAATTACTCAAGCCAGTATTCTCATTTGTTTATTCCCTTAATGCAACACTATTTTGGCTGGTATGTTTTCTGAACTTCCTCAAATGAAATCACAAATCTTAATTTGTCAGTGAATATATTTTTACTAATTTTGCTGATCTTGAACTGTTCCCAGCTTTCACTCCACAACCATACAAAAAAATAGTTGCTCCATCTTCAAGTGATTTTTCTTCCAGATGCTTTTCAGGTCAGTTGTTCTGGGTGTGCAGTGGTTAGCAGTTCAGAATAAACAATCTACAAGCTGGGTTCAAATTCTAGTCAAGTTTGTTGCATCCACTTTCATCCAAATACCACTGGAAAACAGGACAGCCTGTGCTCTCTAGCCTTGGTTGGCATCCACTCTAGAGAAAAAAAAACTCAATTCAAAATATGGAATGCCAACATCTTGATCATGACATTATTTTCTCTTCAAGTTCTTTGTTTTTGATTCAGTAGCTCCACTACACAAGATTCTAGGAAGGATGGTCCTCTCTAAGACTTACATGGTCCAATTGTTCAAAATAATTTTAACTTATTGATCTGAGAAAATGGTTGTATACAGCTGACAGTTTATGTTTTTGAATGAGTTGGATGCCATGCATGATATCCATATGAAGGAGTAAATCTGACAAGACTGAAGAACATGACTTAAGTTCTTAGGTTACTGTTTTGGTTTTTGTCTTGCAGTGTTGGACAAAACTACACATAGCACAGTCTATTCTATATTCAAATTCCTTATCACTTATGCTAAATTTGTTATAAATGATCAATACACTGATTTAGTTGTCATGTTTAGTCTTTATTAATCCCACATCTTCAAAATTTTAGGATGATTTCAGAGGGTAAGGGAGCTATAACTCTGAATAAGAAGCCATAAGAAAACAAAATGAGTATTATTTATTATCTGGTCATAATGTATTGTTGAAGAAATGAAAGACAGTAATGCTAAGTAAGATTGTGTGTTTTGGGTCAAATGTAGATCAAATAGGAATCCAATAAGATAAATAACTGAAGAGTATATGGTCTTTCTCATACTTTTTTTTTTATAGATGCATGTATAACAGGTGTTCAAATAATTTTGTTGGAAAAAAAAAACAAAAAAAAAAAACAAGTATCTGGGGTTTCTTACTCCAAATTTCTGTTGAGTGCTAAGAGATAAATGTTACTATTATGGCCTAAAAAAAGGAAAAGGAGCTAAAACCTTTGTTGAGGCATGTATTAATGACCTGTCTACGTGGACTACTAGTCTGATAGTGAGTATGTTATATGTTTGTGCGTGGAGAGGAGAGAAGTGTGGGTGATTCACACTGGTTTAGAAGGAGTGAATTAATGGTAATTATAATTGTTATAATAATTATTTTTGACACTATGATTAATTTTTATTTTTTATGGACATAAAGTGACAGAATAATTCATTTTTTTTAATTTTTTTTATTTATGTATTTTTTTTTATGGACATGGAAAGAGTATGTGCAATCACTTCTTTCATTCCAATTCTAGATCATAATTTGTGTTTTGAAAAAAATGTTTATCTTGAGTCATATTTCTTGGCACTCTTCATAGATGATGTTCAGTAGAATTAAAGGGAAACTTTCGAAAAAAAAAATGATATTAATAATGTTCCTCATGTGTATGAAGAAATGTGCTGATCTACTGGCTAGATGGAGATGGATGTTAATTTTAGTCTAACTGAAAAAAAAAAAAAAAAATTGAAATTATTTCCTGGTTTACTGATTTAATCATTCACATAGGAAAGGCTGAAGAATGGAATATAGTATATGAATAAAAAAATAAATAATAAAACAGAAATGAATGATTAGTGCAAACAGTTTATTGATTAAAGATTCGCTTTTTCTCTTCCATTTTGAAATTTATCCTGTGGTTTATATATCTTAATAATTTCACCCCAAGCAAGGCAACAAAGCCACTAACACACAGAGTTAGTGAGTGTAAAAGAACATAAGAAAAAGAAAACATTATTAAGGAGCCAGAACAATAAAAGAACAGAAATTAAGAATTAATTTTTTCAAGATCAAAGTTGACTGGAAAGAATAATGCCAAAACTGAGTTCTACAAGTGAGAAGTGCGAGAAAAGAAATCGTTAGCATAGAACATATGGTAACATTTAGCTGTTTCAAATAGATGAATATCTTGGACAGAGCATGTAAACAACAATTTTTTTTTTTTTTTTAGGGAAATTACAACAAAAAGATACTTATATTTAGAATCAAAGGAGACAGTTGAAATTTTGGGAATATAATGAGGAAAGAGGGCTTGGAGAATTTGACACTCAAAGGCAAAAAAAGGACAGAGGGAAACAGTGAATAATCTAACAAGCTTGTACAAATGGATGAAAGAACAGAGCATTAAAAGAAGTTGTGAAGAGCCATGGTCGTTTACCTTCTGAACATATATGGTACATTAAAGAAGAATTACTAGCAGATTATGAATGACAATGTAAGTATATTGTGTAAATTGTTTTTGCAAATACAGAATAATGGATACTGCATATGTTTGGGTTGCATGACAGTAATTGTTATCAGTATAGAAAATGGATTCAGCAAACTTAGTTTAAATTCTGCTTCAGGCTACTCAAATTCACTTAAATCTAATAGATTTCACAAAGGCGTGAATCTATATTTGTATATTCTCACCAACCCATTGCAGGATATCTTTAAAAAAACTGTTTTGTTCCTGATATGACTCAGTAGTTAACACAGAGAAGAGACTGGTTCAGTAATCATTTACTTGTGCTTAATAGAACTTAGGGGAACAATTATTTTTCCTCAAGAATTTTTCGACCTCTCCTCTGAGCTTATTAAGATCACCCTAATTATTAATTTTACATATTTTGAGCCTTTAAATAATTTTCCAAACACCTCTTTTATTAAGACATCCCCATTTATTATATATTGAAAAAAAATTC
Organism: Acanthosepion pharaonis; assembly: GCA_903632075.3. NCBI lineage: Eukaryota > Metazoa > Mollusca > Cephalopoda > Sepiida > Sepiidae > Acanthosepion > Acanthosepion pharaonis. The sequence goes on from CAHIKZ030005476.1 coordinate 438,701, forward strand.
TGAACCCCAAGAACATCTAAGAATAGACAAAACAGTATCCTGTGACTACCTTTGTATGAAACAATATTAACAGTAAAGAAAATAAAAACTGTTACAACTTTTGTCAACCTCATCATACCTACATAATTGATTTGATTGTTGGGTTTAAAGTTATATTATTTAAAGTTATAAAGTTTTAGTATCATTCAGTTGAAAGCAATAATGTTTTTGAAAGAGTTCATTTGAAGTTAACGAATTTGGTATGAAGTTGGAGATTATTTTATTTTGTTCATTTAATTATTCATTAATGCTTAAATTTTTAAATATATCTTGGTTTTCTTAAGAAATTTTATTATTTTATTTGGATCAATCTTGTTGAAGAGTTCATTCATATTGTTTGTCTGATAATACTTTTCATGAACCAGACTTAAATCTATACATTTTATAAGTATGTTCAAATGTATATCGTTTATTACATGTATGGCACATAGGTGGATATTCTTTTTTCAGTAAGTAGCTGTGGCTAATAGAAGTGTAGCCAAGTCAGAGTCAACCTAGTACTGATGCCTCTTATTTTTCTATAACCAGTTTGCCATTCTTTGATGTCTGGTTGGATTCTATAGAGATGATTATTTATATGCTTCTTCCATGATTTCTACCATTTGTCTATGATGAATTTTCTGATAGTTGGTCTGAGATCAGTAGTCTGTTATTTTACAATACTTATGTCCCACTTTGGTTTTTTTTTTTTTTTTTTCAGAATTTGCTGTTAGTTTTTTTTTCCACAAGGTTTCTGTCTCATACCTTCTGGTCTTAAGTATCTGTCATTTGATTTGATTGTTGAGTTTAAAGTCACATCAACCTTTGTTAGGTCATTTCATGCCTAATATGATTTAAGTGGGCATCCTGGTCTGTTTATTAAATTTGTGAAAAATATTTTAGTATCATTCAGTCGAAAGCAATAACCTTTTTGAAGGAGTTCATTTGGAGAGTTAAGCTTTTTGGTCTGAAGTTCAGTTGGAGATTATTTTATTTTCTTCATTTATTTATTAGTCAAGATTAGTTATTGTTTTAATTTTGTAATATATTTCAGTTTCCTTAAGAAATTTATTTTATTTGGATCAGTCCTGTTGAAAAGTTCATTCATATTGTTTGTCTGATAATGCTTCTCATGGACCAGACTTAAATCTATACATTTTATTAGTATGTTCCACTGTATATCATTCATTACATGTATAGCACATAAGTAGATCTTCCTTTTTAGTATGTAGTTTCTGCAGCAATGGGATTATATATTATTACTATATAATGTAACATTAGGACATCATGGTTATTGTGCTGCTATTGTAAATAATTGCTTGCTTATACATTTCTTGTTAGATGATACATTAATAAAGCCCAATGCCAAAAGCTGACCTTGTTCAATAAATACATGATACCTATTATTACATCACATTCTATGATATTATTGTATCAATAATTGTGATATTGATATATAATATTTTTAGGTCATTGTGATATCAAAAGTAGGTAACAAATGCAAGAAAAGTTAGATATGCCTCTTTAGGCAATAAATCAGATTCTTAAATAATTATTATAAAAAAAAGAAAAAAAAAAGAAAGAAAACAACATTAGAAGAATTATAAGTTATAGGAAGATTCTGAAAAAAAAAAAAAAAGTATTTCACTCCAAGCAAGGCAATAAAGCCACTAAGACGCAAAGAGTTACCAAGTGTGAGAGAATAGGAGAAAAAGAAAACATTAAGGATAGAGAATATTAAAAGAACAGGAATTAAGACAAGATAATGATTGATATTGCATTTAAATCTTAGATCAAAGTTCACTAGAAAGCAAGAAGCTGGAAAAGAGTTCCACAAGTGAGAAATCTGATAGAAGAAAATTCAAACTGATTTGCTTCTCAAAATTTGATCAAAATTATTTTGTTTTGATATTTACTGTTTGGATTTGAAATTTTCAACTTCTCTTTTCATAATATCTAAAATAATAAGATTTTGAGGATAATGATGATGAAGTAATAATAATAATACTAACACCACATTTTTTTTTTTTTTAATTTATTTATCATAGGGACAGGGTCAGAAAAAAAAAAAAAACTCACCCTATGTAATATCTCTCTCTCATATATATATATATATATATATATATATATATATATATATATATATATATATATATATATACACATTATTTTTTTTTGTTTTTTTTTCAGATTGGATGCAGTTGAGATAACAGTCATTGTAGACTTCACCAAGGCTATATACATTTTTTTTTTAATTCAGAGTTGAGCCTATCCTAGACTGGTTGACAACGATGGCTCAAGAGTTCAATCTGCTCCATATTTAACCCATAGCTGGGAGGAGAGAGATCGATTCATACCATCCCCAAAAGGGTATAAGGGAATGTAACAAAATTGACTGGAATTAGAGCTCTGCTCTCCAATTTTCCATTCCAGGCCACTATTGATTACACCAGCCACAGCACCTGGTATTCCCAAGCATCTACCCATCTAAGTACTGACCAAGCTTGACATGGCTTAACATTGGTGATTGGTTGAGAATTGTTGTTTCAATGTGATATTTTAAGTTTATGAGTTTATCTTACACGACTTAGTTAAATAACATTCCTGGCTGCATTTTTAACTGTTCTACTCTTATTCTATATTTTCTAAAAGATTCATGATTAAATATGACACAGAAATTCAAGAAGGTTTTTTTTGGAAGAAACAGTCTTTTTAAGAATTTTTGTCAGAATCTTTTGGGTGAAAAATTAAAAATTATGCTAGGTTACAACTGCTGAAATCAGGAACCACCAAGATGAACATTCTGATCTAAATAGCAAAGCATGTAATAAAATTCTGTTCATTGTCAGTGTTTCTTAATTTTTTATATATATATATATATATATATATATATATATATATATATATATATATATATATATATAAACAAAAAACTTTTTAGCCAAGAAATAAATCAATAAAAATAAGCAAGATATTCTTAACCTCCATGTTTTTCTTTTTGAAATGTCATCTGCTCAGAAGAATATCTACTTGGAAAATCCTCAAAAGATTTCATATTGATCAGATGAAAACGTGTGTCTATCATTAACGTACATAACATTACTTCTACCAGAGTGGGAAGAATGGGGTTTTCAACCTTAGTGAATTAAAATTTCTGACATTTTAAAAGAGGTACCGACTTATTTTTCTCCTCATTTTTTTTCTTTTTAAACAATTTTCCCTTCCCCAAACAAGGAAATAATGCCCCAAATATACAAGGAATTACAGTGATTGAAAGAGAATGAGAAATTAGTTAAGAGAAAGGAGAATAAATGAACAGAATTCAGGAAGACAGAAGATGGCAACTGGCATTGCATTTCAATTTTTCAAGATGTGGTTTTACAGAATAAGGATACCATGAGCCAAGAAGATTTTGGAGAAAATGGAAACATCAAGAAGAGGAATTTGAAATTTCCAGGAAGGAGTCTTGGAAAATCTGATACTGACAGGATGGACAGAGAAACAGGGCAAAGCAATGTGTTACTTACTTAAGGGGCTTGAGCAAGTGGATGGCAGAACAGGATCTGGGAGAAATAATAAAAAACCTAAATTTATTAAGGGTTGCAAGGGACAGGAGGAGGTAGATGGCCCTGATCACCTATATCCTGAAGAGACATGGCACATAAAAGAAGAAGGTAACAGGGGAAACATGAAATCAGAAGGAAGCTCCATAGGTGAGAAAAGAAAAACTATTAGAACAGAACATACAGTTGCATATAGAAAATTTAACAATAAAATGGTGAGACCTAGTTGCCAATCAAGTATCACGCTTAAATTCATTCACCAAATAGAAAAGCTGATCAGAAGAATTGCTATAAAAATATTTGTAGAAAAGACAGAGGGAAGCCATGTCATGTTGTTGAGTAAGTGAAGATACAAGGTCAAGTATTTGACAATTATAATGCACACAGGATCCAAATCAGAAGGCATGAAGAATTAGCCTAAGATATTATTGCTTGAAAGATATAGTGGGTTGCTTATGATGAGTAAAATAAAAGTCAAAATAGTATCTCTCTTTACTGGTTACTATAGTCTTAAACTTATATTTTAATGGCAATCAGTTGATAAAATTTGCGAAAACTTTATTTGAAATGCTGCAATATGAGCAAACTGATTTTAGCTAAAGTGAAATCCTTAAAGTTCTTTCAGAAAAATATATTCTTTACAAGGTTTCTCTTATGACATTACAAGCTGCAGGGAATTGGAATTTCAAAGACAAGAAAAATGTTTAATTTTGGTCGGGTGATAAGTGACACTGACATAATAGTAGAAAGTCATTTATAGCCAGAATTTAAGTCTTTTTAACTTATTTTTAGATATTTTCCATTATCTTCATAAAGATATAATAAAGAAAAAAAAAAGTAGGTAAAGCTATTTATGGAGTCTTGCTCAGACAATTCTTTAAAGAGGTTCATACCAAATTCACTAACTATATTTTTTTTTAAAAAGACATTTCTGACAAATATTTAGCTAGTAAATTGCTAACTTTTTGACTGCTAAAGATTTCTTTCTTGACTTTATGGATTCAAAATCTTATTCACCGTTCTTTTTCAAATAAGAATCAGCTAATTGTTTTTCTTCTAGTTTAATCCTGAGCATGACAATAATCCAGCAACAAAGCCTCTGCTCAGGGAATTAGAGGTTTTGAGGAATGTTGAGCTATATCTTAATTGCTGTTGTTCCCAGGTCCTCTCTGATTGGGGTTGCTAGCACTTGTTAGGGTCATAGCTATGAGTAAATAGTGACCCCTACCCCAAACAAAACACTAAGAAAATATAAAAATGTAGTTTTATAGTAACATTTTTATATAAAAAATTACCAACAATACATATTTATAATAAAATAACAAACAATATTCACATGAAGCCATATAATTTCTGAGAATATCTTAAATCAAACTGTATTACAAAATATAACTTCAACTAATCAACAACATAAAACATATCACTGTCTCTAAAAATTATATCTACACAAACATGTATATGCACAAAAGCTTAGTATTATCTGCCATGTATTCAATTGTGAAAGCAAAATAACATTTTCCTTGCTATCAAGCCCCTGAGAAAGTTAAATTTTGTCATTAAATGACCGATAAAGAGTTGATGTGCTATTAAACAGATAAATTAATCAAAAATCCTCTTAGTTGTCCACTGTGCAATGTTCTTTCAAATTTAGATATAAATCATGAAATATCTTAATATATTCAAATCATCTAAGTGTCAAATTCATATGGAAAAATTGTAAGCATAGACAGTTTACATGGAACAGTTTCCAGTGAATAATAAAAGAATGCTGATTGGAAAGTTGTATGCTTAAATAATAATTTATGGTTTGTGTTTACCATGTGGTGATGGAGCTTCATTGAAAATATCCACTTGAGTTACACCCTAATGATGGTAGAAAAATAAACAGATGAAAATCTTGTTGACTCAATACAAAGGGAGAACATGTCATTAGAGCAAAAACTCCATGAAATGATCAGTAAGATGAAGGCCATAGAGATGTCCATCAATTGTGAAAGCTGTAAATATTCCACTAGTAATCCCTTATAAGAAAGGGGTTCAAAGATCCTTGCCTGTCCTTAATTCTTGCTGTCAAGCTGCCAAATTCAGAAGAAAGCCATCTTGAAAACACAATCTGGTGGCATGAAGATTCTTTTAGGGATTTCACAGTATCAGTTTTGGTGAAGGTGCGGCTCTATTATTCATGGCAAATATTTTGGGCAATTAAAAAAAAAAAAAAAAAAAATTTTTTTTTTAAGCCAAGCTGACTTATATCCTTACTTTAAAAACAGACTAATATTACTTTCTTTATCTTAAATACTGAAATAATTTCAGGTTGAACAAACAGGTAATTATTTCCTCCTCTTAGAATCATGTACAAAGATTACAAATACTACTTACAACAACAGAACTGGTATTTGTAATTATATATCATGAAATGAATTAAGTCCAACAATTATTTAATCTATTTTCTGCTTATGTTATTTTAATAGATATAATTTATTTAAGTAAATGCTCCATTTTTTAAATAAACAATGTTAATTACATTTACTGGCCTGAATGTTCAAAAAACTTCATCGACAATATGTGCTTCTCTGATAGGAATCAAACCTGTGACCTCAATGGGAGCCATCATTAACTCTAACCCTGTCAGAGAAGCACGTATTTTCTACAAAATTTCTCATTCAGGCTGGTAAATGTAATATTGTTTATTTAAAAAAAACAGAGCATTTACTTAAATAAATTCTATCTATTAAAATAATGTATGAACAGAAAATAATAATAAAATGTGGGTGTGTATATATATATATATATATATATATATATATAAAATTGAATATAAATATCCTCCATGTACTTCTTCATTTTCACCATCTATGATTATTTTTTTGCATGTTGGGTTTTTGTTCCAACAAATCTTTGTGAAGAAGTGTTAGATAAAAAAGGTTCATTTTTAAAGAATGCACTCCATCATTTTTAAAATATCTCGCACACAAGATGGGAATAATACAGAAATCAAAAGGATTCCTGTAAATTCTGTGATTCTATTGTTCAGTAGAAATGCAAATTAAACTAATGATCATTGGAACTCAGCCTACTGAGCTAGTCTACCAATAAGTTTTAAGCTATCTCCTCCAGTTCATTACTATGAGAGATTTTGTGATGTGTTAAAACAGCTTCGCAATACCGACATAAACTGACAAATTCAAACATGATGGCATCTACTATCACATTAAGCTCAGCAGATCTAATACTGAGTCCCTCAAAATGCTTCATTAGGCTTTTCACAAACGTTCTTTAGGTTAAAATACAGGTTTGTGAATTGCACAAAGCAACTAATCATGAGGAAAACAACAGACAATGTGCAAGAAATTTGTGAACACATCTCTAAGGACCATTGCCAAACAATATATTAAATCCCTGTTAGCTGAAATCGTTTATGAATTTTTTTTTTTTTTTTTTTTTTTAAATGGTGATGTTCACCCTGTACAAGGAGAGATACAATGTAAGCAACAATTCATGCAGATATGTGGGGAAGATAATGGTTAATCCTATATTTGAACAAGATTGTAATGGTTGGGAAAGATTCTCTTAGGAGTCAGTTCCACATGGCAGCAACGTGCAGGAAGAAGCTACTTGAGTAGAATTCACACTTGGCAAATGGAAATGTGGGTGGTTCACTACAACGTGCATAGCTTGGCAAGTATTAGCCATGAAGGTTAGAACTAGTGGAACCAATGAATATAGTTTGTCTAAGTACTTTCCATGGAAATGGTGATAGACCAGTGAAAGGTTTGTGATGTTTTCTCTGTGAGAAAGAGGTTGCATGGTGGAAAGTAATTTGTCGCCCACAAGGATATAGAGACACTTTTGGACTAACAAGAGTGGGCAGCTCCTATCCATATAAGGCAGCAGTACTCCATTTTGTATTTGCAAATAATGAGCATTATTCTGGTTTAGCATCAGCAGTAGTTCATCTTAAAACATTTGTGTCCTCAGTAGCAAAAAACAAAGTGTTTTTTTGATTTTTATTCGTTTCAATAATCTCCCCATCAGAAGGAAAATGGTTATTTGTTCTTTTACAGAACTCACAATTAATCAGATTAGCTCACAGAAGAATGGATCAGATATAGAAACCTGGTGCCAAAATAAATCCAAGAAAGAAAAAAAGAAAAAAAATTTAAAGAAAATTTCATCCTATAAAAAAAATTCAAGCAGAAATCAATAATATTGTATGAAATAATCAATAACTCATCAGATTATTATTCCTAAATGGGAGTATATTAGTCAGGCAGTATTTATTCAGATTACGAGTTCAATATATTGATGTCTTTGTGTCTCATGTCAAAAATGAACCTAATTATTCACAACTTTACTTTCCTTACCCACGAGAAAATATAAAAGGAAACATGGCAAAAAGTCTAAATCTGAAATTATTTTCTTCCTAAAAATTGGAAATGCTCAAATTAGGCTTAATGATTTTCTTTATTCCTGAAATTTTTTAGCTATCAAACCTTTAATGTTACAGAAGCATCATTCTCATCAAGCAAAAACTCTGTGATCCTAAATGATCTGTTTTCTAAATAAATAAATATATTTTGGTGGGAAGACAACTGAAAATTTGGGTACAAATAAGATAAAGCTTGGAGAATTTAATAGTTACATGGCATACCAAAGGCAAAAAGAAGTGAGTAATCTACTTGACAAGATTGAGCAAATGGATAGAGAAACAAGTACCACAATGAAATAGAAGTTTCATAAAGAAGCAAGTATAGTTCAGAGCAACAAAATTAGGCAGTTGTGTAGAATATATATAATTACCTATGACCTGAAAGGATATGGTAACTAAAGAGAGAGAAATTTTTAGTTTTTAAATTTGTTCTCTCGAGTCTTTTTGTTTCCTATATAATCAAATTTACACAAGCCAAGCAATTTGTTATGTGAAACTGTTTACAATTCAGAAAATAGCAAGAATTAAACAATTCAAAGATCAACAAAAAACAATTGCATATGGGATGAAACAAACAAAGAATTACTCTAGGCATTAAACTAAATTTGGGTATCTTACTAAACTGATCAAATACATTAACCTGCAAGAAATGGTGTTTTAGTTATATTCAGTCATATTTAAACTCATGGTTAACTAGAAATATTATTAAAAATCAGAGCAAAAGAACATAATTATTTTTTCTTTTAATCAATTCATCCCAACCAAGGCAATAGTGCCACAAAGATACAAGGGGCTACTGAGAGTGAAAGAAAATAAGATGGCTTTAGAAGTAACTGGAAACCCAATCATGGGAAACAGGGAATAAACTTATACTCCTGTTCAAACAACTACAGAGGAGTGTGAAATACTCCTAGTATTGGCTAAACAATAAACATTGGGTAAATAATGAAGACACATGTTAAAGCTTTTGCAATGTGCATCAATTATTTCTCTGAGTTGTCAAATTGTCTCATAAATTAAGCATGAACAAAAGACAATGTGTAGAAAATGAAGTTTGGTAGTGAGTGAGTAGTTGTGTTGTACTCTTATAAAGAGAAAACGTGTATGATGTGAATTAAATCTATTAACGCAAGATACTAGTGTCAAGGCTGGATTAGGGACTTTGTCAAAGTCATGAGAAGTGTGAGAAACAGTTAAAATTATCACCCATTCTTACAACACAGTTGAATTATACACCCTAGTGACCCATGTAATTATGGAAGAAAACAGGCTTAAAATAGCTTCAGACAGTGTTTGGTAAAATTTATCACCTGTGTTGTAATTAGAAGGAAAATATTTACCATGTTTTAGCAACAATTATCATTCTTTAAAAAGGAACTTTTAGTACAAAGTTTTATTTTTTTTAAATTTGGCACTAAAACTGATTGATTCATTTTTATAGCTTATCAACCCATTGCAAGTTTTTTTAAATTCACAAAATATTTTTAGATTGCAAGAATTTTTTTTAGATAACGGTTTAAGATACATTTCTTACTAATCAACCCATAGCTGTGGGGATAAGAGTTGCATTCATACTTTTCCCAATGGTATTTACATGTAAGTGAATAGTCAATGCGAATTGTAACTTGGCTCTCCAATTAAAAGTTTCAAGTCATTATCCATTACATCACCCGCACATTCAAGGTTACAGCAGCTGTTATTCCCAAGCAGTCACCCATCTAGGTACTGACCAGGCTCAACATTGTTTAACTTTGATGATCATACAGTAAACAGTGTTTCAACATGATGTGGCTGTAAGTCTTGGGACTAAAAGTTCTGATGACAAAGCTTTTCTTAAAGCCATGTCTAATGGATGTCAGTTATGTCCTGTTAATTCCCCTCTCAAAGTCCTGTCACTGGATTTAACTAACGCCTTTATCCACTGTGCCATGTGTCCTTGAGGACATCCATTAGACATGGAACGTGGAACTAGAACAGTCTACACCAGTGAGCGAAATAAAGGGTTCAGTTCGACATTCCAACCACCTGAAGAAGGCCGGAGAGTACAATGGCCAAAACGTTGTGTTAAACATGGCGACAAAAATGAGGAAAATAGTTCAAACAATGTAAATAGTGATCCTTATCTTTATTTTTAAAAATGTAAACTACTTCCTTTCTTCATCATATACATACACATTTATATATATATATATATATATTTATATATATATATATATATATATATATATATATATATATATAGCAGCCCTATGTCAAAACAGAGAGAAAGGGGAGATAACCATGGATTCAAAGTCAGGACATTAAATAATTCCGGCAATTACCCTATTTTTATTCTTTTTACTTGATTACAATCAATTTGATCAATAATTCATAACTATTTTTCATGCATGCAATTACAAGTATTCCATAATAATCTTGTTATAGTGGAACACACCTATTCTATAGTTAATAGACTCTCCCACCAGTTAAATACTAGAGTCGAGAAGAATATTAGTCAGTATTTTTACTTTAGTGACTATTTGATCAGATTCAAGTAAAAAGTTTCTTGAGTTATACTGAATAATTAGAAATTTTCAGAGCCCCAAAATTTCATAGCTGAAATTAGAAAAATTTAAAAATAAAATTTATATTTTTTTTTCTTAGACCCTCATGCCAATAGGTGACCGTGTTGGCGGGTGAGAAGGCATATTTATAAATGTAAATTATGATTTTTTTTTTTAATAAAATATGCTGTCAGAATTCCAAACAAAATACAATTCTAAACAGTATTATTTTTTTTCTTTTAATTTCAAAGTAAATTCTGACGTTGACTTTCTCTAGTTAATAGTGAGCCAGTTAGAAATTATGAAATGAACAGGTTAAATGTTAGTATTTTAGGTGAATGTGAAACGAGATGGGCAAACAACGGAGATTTCATTACTGACAAACACAGGATCATATATACAATCGGAGATAAAAATGAAGGAGGAATTGGACTGATATTAGACCAAGAGATGAAGAAATGTCTTCTGGGATACTGTCAACTATTTAAAATAATAATTCTTGTTAAATTAAAACAAAGTATTTCAGTATATCCATAATAGTTGTATACGCACCTACAAAGTACAGAAAATGAAATTGAAAAGATTTACTGTACGCTAGACAACGTCAAAGCTCAATGCAAATCTCAAGAAATTACAATTGTTATGAGAAACCTGAATTCGGCAAGGAGACAGATGATGACGTAGTTGGCAAATGTGGACTAGGAATTCATAATGAACGTAGAGGGAAAATGGGTCAAATGTTGCACAGCAAATAGATCTGGTAGTAGTTGGGTTTCAAGAACACCAAAGTTGTATATGGAAATGGAGAAGTCCGAGACAAGAAATGAAAAAAATAAATAAATAAATAAATAAATAAAACAAAAATCGACTATATAACTATCATAACGAGATTCAGGAATGCGGTTTTACACTGCAAATCATACCGTTCGTGGGAGTGACCATCTTCGAGTGATATGTAAACTTAAAGTGAAGCTACAGTAACTGAAGAGGGTCAAGGCAGCACCCAAATTGCAATAAGACATACACCTGAATGAGCAGAGTTTAAAGGAGAAATATGTGGACAGTGTTAAATGCAGATATAATGGATAAAATGAGAATGGAACCTCGAAATAGAATAAATTATAGGCAGGCTAAAGAGAAATGACTCAGCAGAAAATGTGAGGAAATAGAAAGAATTAGTAGCACAGATAAAACAGATAGGCATAAAATAGTAAGAGAACTAACAAGACAAAAGACATGTTCGTCAACAAGGTGCATAAAATACAACAGGACACTAATGTTAAGAGAAAGAAAATATACTTAAAAGATGGAATGAATAGATCGGAGAACTCTTCTACAAAGAAAAAGAACAACTGGAAATAGATAGAAATATCGAAGATCCAGAAATATAAAAATGTAAAAATCAGCACTGGCTAAATGAAAAGAAACTAAGCAGCAGGGCTAGACGGAATTATAATAGAGATGCTTGCAGCGTTGGATGATTTTGGCACTGACAAGATTACAGACATAATGAAGTAGATCTATTTTCATAGCAATGCCTAAGAAGCCAGGCAAAAATCAATGTGAATCAATCGAGTGAGCCATATAACAGAACATTTTAGCCGTATCTGATGAAGAAAGCGAGCAGTAGAAACAGATTAGAAATGGGACAAGAACAGTGCGGGTTCGTTAGAAACACTGGAAGAAGGAATGTGATATTTATGCTCAAAACGTTGAGAAAGAGTAATACAAGACGACGGTGAATTCATACTTTTCCTCGTGGCATAAATGACAAAGTGAATGCAATAAACATAACTTGAATTTAAACTGTTTGCCGATTCTTCTTTCTACATTAATATCCATTAAACTAGCTTCATATTCATATGGAGAAAAATAATGGAAATAAAGAGACGTTGCTACATTTCCAATGTTCTTAAATTGTTCTATAAAAACATTACTAAGTATGAATCATCGGATTGTAGTTTGAATAGCTAAATAGTTTCCGAAAAGCTTTTAGTTTCTTTGCTAAAGAAACGAGAATAACCAATTCATCCGTTATGTCGGCTGATGAAAAATTAAAGCAAAATATTTGGTGCTACTACAGTTTGCACCCACCAACCTCATAGGAGCATACATTTACTTCTGGTGTATTGATGTTTGCAATATAACATTTAGATTGGCAATCTAGAAACTATTATGTCTTCAGTCAAGAAAATTAACATCAATAAAGGTGTTTTCAGGCGAATACGTATTCAACAAGCAATAATATTAATCTGGGATGATCAGATATAAACAAAAATATCAAATTCTAAGTCTTTCATTCTTTAACTCCACATAAAGTCTGCAAAGTAATCATCGATCATATCATGATTTATTGGTCCATACGTTTTTTTTTATTATTATTATTTTTTTTATTTATTTGCTTTTTAAACATTTCACCCCAAACAAAGCGGGTGCGCCACTAACACGCAAGGGGTTACAGGGAGTGAAAGTAAGAGTAAAGAGGGGTGTTTGAGAGAAGGACGGGATCAAGATCAATGTACCAGATATCGATTGACATTACATTTAAATTCTTGAAGATTATAGTTATCAGGAAAGCGCATAAGGGGAAGAGAGTTCCACTGTCAGGAAGTGCGAAAGATGAAGCTGTTTGAGAAGAAGAGGCGGTTACATTTAACTGTTTCGATAGTAAAATGGTGGGATTAAGATGCCAACCTAGTAGCACGCTTCGTTGCTTGTGCTTGCATCTTTGTTCCATAGCTTCCACGCGAAAAGATCACCAAATATTCAAATATTTATGCTAAATATCATCAAGGCACAGAAATAAAAAAAAAAATTCGAATATGAAAAGAGTCATTAAATGTTTCTATATCTAAGAAATTGCGTTATCATTTTCTTTCAATCATGTATGAACAAGAGAATTTTAGGTATATAGGTCAAAGAAGTAATTGACCATCATCAGGGATTTTTATTTTTTTTTTTTACTACAAAAGATTTCAAGTTGTAAGTTTTTTTTGTTTTTTTTTTAAGTGTTATCAGGAGCTTTTCAATAAACTTTCGCTTAAAAGCTAGCATCAGTCCAAAGTTTAAGTCAGTCATTTTTTAAAGACGTTTATTTTAGAAGAGAATTAGCCTTGAAAGTGTTTTTTGCATTCCTGGATATTTTTCTTCGCTAAGAACATTACTTAAAATGGTTTTAAACTGAGGAAAGAGCCTTATACGAAAGCAATATTGAATTCAGTGGCATTTATAATATTCGTAACAAGTCAGCTATAAATAGAAAAGTGATGTATTAAACAATAAACGGTGAATTATGGATGGAATATATTTCTAACTTAAATGTCCATGTTCAGGGATTTACTTGAAGTGATATTTTCGTTTCAATTGTGAAAGTAGCATTCTTTTGGTCACTTTACTCTTCAGGTGGTCTTATTAGCTAAGGTTATGGCAATTTGGAACTGACTTTATTATTTAATTCAGTGGATGTTGATCGTCGTTTTTCGACGTTAATTAGCCCTTGTAACGGCACTTTTCATTTGACACTTAACTAAAATATGTATCTTTTACTGCTTGATCCAGAAATCGAACTTTTAACTATCAAGTAACTTGATATACTAAACCAGTGGTTACCACACTTTTTTTTTTGGGGGGGGGGCTGCATTTTTGGAATGAAAACTTGCTATCCCCTCACCAAATTTAATAAAAAGTGCATTTAAAAAAAAAAAAAAAAAAAAAACAGGGGTTTAAAGGGAGACAACCACGTTTTCAAAGTAAGAACTTTTTCATTGATAACTCTCTCCTCCAATTTTCGGAGCCAATTTACAATATTCATAATACTTGATATAATGCAAAAATATCACAATTATAAAATCGGTCAATAATTATTTATAACTATTTATACTGGGCTCTTGCATGCCATTACAAGTAATCAATAATATTTTAAATTTTGAAATCATATTTATTTTTGGCATATGAATTTTTTAAAGTTGTTTCTAAATCTTTGATTGCTTTTCAATCATTCCGTCTCACCTGCTATCCACTTTCGCCGCACCGATGAGGTGCGCCGCGCCGTTTGGGAACCACTTTACTAAACCAACACTAATCTTACTAGGATACTGTTTCAAAGAGCTTGGCTGAAAATTAATTGGTTATCAAATATGAAAGACACCATGGAAAGTCTGAAAAACAAGTTTGACTATAAAAACCATAAGGCGTCTAAATCCGTACAGAATGTTTAAATTTTTTTTTCAAAAAATAATTTATTTTTAAAAATAGTTTCACAAATCATTTACTTCATTAAAGATAAAATGATACAGTGGCTTTTATTCTTCTTAATAAAGAAATTTGCACTGAAAATATAAAACTGATCAACATCCTTTATCATCCAATTCGACTTTTGCATAACATAGCCTTTTTAGCACTCTGCATTATTCACGGTATTACTTCCTTTTCTATTGTAGATGGTGAGCATTCAACTCCTAGAGCCTCGTTCTTACTTTCTGTCAAGTTTGTTTTTATGGTTATTATTGCAAGATAGGACAACCGCAACAATGTTATTGTTCTCTGCGTGTGTCATCAGATATTTGTTTGTGAAAATGACCTATAGAATACGAAAGTTTAAATAAATAAATAATTAAAATAAATTCAACATCTGAAGGCAACGCTTTCAAGTTAGTAAAACAAATTGCAAAAATGGAGAGTTCCACTTCAAGCATCAATGACACTCATTTACATATTTTTATCAATAAGACAAAGAATACGTTTAAATATTAATCAAAGAACGCTGCCAATAAGCGTGCAGTGTCTTCACCACAATATATGTAAACAACAGAAAATATCAACTGTCATAAATGAGATCAAATACTTGCTCAGATTCTGAGTTTTTAAGAATTATTTTTTTTACGTGATATTTTTTTTTCCTGGTGGCGGGGGATCATTCAAACGTAACGTTAAAATCTGCAAATTTAGACCCCACTTTCGAACAACCCATGAGCGTTGTTGGTTTGGTTTGGTTGGCATATCAACCTCAATGGGTTATTTAATGCCGATAAGATTTTTATTGCTGTTAATAGGTTTTTACAAAGTATTTCTGGTATTAAAACCTATTTTTTATACTTTCATAGTATTTTGACCCTAGTTTGGGGGGGGGGTAACTATTTACCCATAGCTGGGACCCTAACAGGTGCTACAATCCTGAGTCAGGGTGGACCTGGGGACACCAGCAATTAAGAGGTGGCGTCACACTCCTCAAAACCTCTTGATCAGAGGCCTTGCTGCTGGATTTAGTTTATCGTCCCATCCAGGACGGTGAGCATTGTTGGGTAGACGCTCCTTTTTGAGTGACGTTATGATTTTACAAACTATCTTTCTTCAAATTTCCAACTTTAAGGCTTTGAGATTTTCCAATACTCAAGTCGCGATTTCGCACGACCAAATTAAACCTGTTATAAGCGGGATCCATTCGTCAATAGGAAGTAAAAATGAAAACATGATTAAAATATAACGCAATAAAATGCTATTTGAGATAAAACATTTCGTCATGGTTTACCAAAACAGACGTGATAGAATACTTCAAATGCTCTGAACCGCTACATGATATTTAATAATAAAAAAAAAAAAATACTATTTTATAAGGTAAGGATTATTCGGCTCAGATTTAAATTGGAAACAAGAGAATTTCAAGGATCATAATGAAATTTCAGAACCACAAAATTTTTCAATACGTGTGAAATCAAATAAATTTTCAATGATAAATGTCTAGAATTGGAGCCATAATTCGGACGCGCAAAAATCAAAGTAGAAAATAGGAGTGCTTCATCAACAATGGCTCTTTGGAGGAAGTGAAAGAAATTCTGAAGAATTTAATTACTTTGTTGAATTTATTCCCGATATAGATCGACAAGCACAATTCACATTAATCTTTAGTTCAGACTCACATAGAGGATAGCTAATTTCATTTAAATCCGTTTTAAAAAAGAAACAAACATCCGCACGAATAGGAATATATATCTGAATATTTATTTCGAAAAAATGTATTTGAAAATAAAAACAAACGATAAATCTTACCTCGAGAATTACGTACAGTATTCTTTAGACTTACTTTTTGAATGAATATTTGGAAATGCTTACATGAACGTTCGTACTTGAAAAATAATTGTAATGCCGATAGTTTTATGTCGAAATCTGTCTCAAAATTAATCTGTACTACTTTAGTTTAATTTATAAGATATTTCAAAATAAGAAGGCCGGCCGAGAACGCAGCCTTGTTTAACAAACTGTTCGGTTAGTTAATTGTTCCCTAAGTTTTATGGTACGTAAGTACTTGAGTTTTAGAAATGAAAATAAATCGCCATAGAACTATATTAAGTCTAAATAAACGTAAGGAAAAAAAACTAACAAAACTGATAACTGCTACCGAATTTAATGCACTTAAAATGTTAAATGTACGACTAGCTACGAGTCAGTGAAACCAGAAAAATTTCAATTTTCCTTACCATCTGTCTCCTGGCGCGTTTGGTTCGCAGTCCACGATAACAAAAGTACGTACTTGTTGGAAGTACCATATTTGGTTCGTCATCAAGCAAGATCTTTGGCATTCTAAACATTGATTAATTCAATAAAAGACGACGCTATAAATTTTAATTTTGAAAAAGCCTTGCGTGATGGTGTTTCGAATAAAAAAACAAAAAATCAAACAAACCATACACCCCAGTAAATTTGCATAACATCTAGTTACGAACGTGAGGTCGACTAACCCTTTCAACTTTATGTACTTTTTGAATAAATAATCTCTTTAGCTACATTATCAAGACTTAACTACTTAATTTAATCTTAAAATTGTTAACTTTTTGCCCCCTCTTTTCAGTTTAATTCCCTCAGTCCCATTCTTAGGCAACAAAGTTTTCACTTCGGTTTCTGTAATAATTGTTATTGAGCCTGCTGCGTGATAGAACGCTTGCTTAAGTGATTGTTGGGCTTTTTAAGTCTTTCGTTTAGTTAAGTGATAGTTCTGCCACATAAAGGATTGTGGCGGTTTCTTTTACTAACTAACATGTTTGATTTTTTTTTTTTTTGTAAAATCATCGGAAACACATTTTTAAATGTTATTATTCTTTTCTTTTCTCTTACTCCTCCCAAAAATGGTAGTTAAGAATTCATAGAGTAAATGCGATATGTTAGGTGATGCAGTAGAAATGAGATGTGTTGGTGAAAGAGAAAGCATTTCAACAGAGGATTTAGTGACTGTGTCTAGCTAAGCAAGAATTACAAGAAAGAATTTAACTTTAGCCGTTTAAAATGAAATTTTTACAATATTACTCACTTTTTTTAGGATATAGTTTTTTTTAAGCGCCCCCAACAAATCTCATGTCCTATGTGTAGTTAAATGAATTTTAAATGCAGGAAGATTTCTTTATTACATTGATAGAATTTTAATGCGGAAAAAATTTATAGGGAAATCATTTTTAGTACTGTTTTCAGATGAGCAATGTTTTTGCTCTAACTACATAAGTTAGAAATAATTAAAAAAAAAACTCAACCCCGAAATTAAACCATGCTTTGGACTCCTTGATAATTTAAATATCTGGGAAATGTTTTATTAACAGAAAAGAGAAATTGCAACGCTCAAAATCCGAAGGCATATTGGAATAGTGAAAGTTGCCTTCCAAAAGCTCGGCAAAATGCTAAAAAATAGAAAAAGGTCGTTACAAACAAAGAAAGGTGTACTGAACCGTTACGTAATATCAGTCCTCCTATATGACAGTGAATGCTGAACAATCTCCTCACAGATGTAGAAAAGACTTGAAGCAATAGAAATTTGATTCTAAAGAAAGATACTGAGATTACCATGGGCTGAACATGTGAGTAACGACGAAGTTTTAGAGAAAATAGAAACAAGAAGGATACTTACATTTAACACCAGGAAGAGATAGTTAGCTTTTCTAGGACTCATAAGGAAGAAAGAGGGCTTGGAAAATTTTCTACTCACAGGAAATCTTGAAAGCAAGAGAGACAGGAAAACAACATATATTCGAACCTAGCGAACTTAAGTAAATTGATGGCTCTTTATTAAGAATTACAACGGATAGAAAATAGTGTAGAGTTATAATCGCCAACGTACTGAAGGGATACGTCACAAAAAAGAAGTGTAGTGTTCTCATTTAGATTCCTTACCACAAATTTAAAATTAATATCAGTATGAAATTTAGTACATAGGTTCTAAGCGTGTGAATTGGGCAGTTGCTATTGATCTCGAAGTTTGGTAAGTACCGAAATCAGCTATTTTATATCAGAATACAATTATAGAAGAAATATTACTTAGTACAATTATATCGAGATTTATAATCTGAAAATGTCTACTTTCTACTGATTAATATTTTGTAACGGCAGTTATTAATATTTCTCTAGCGAAACATACATCAAATTTAAATGAGATTTTTAGTTAACTTTCTTATGAAATATCGTTGTTGTACAGAAAGAAAAGTTCAGAGGTTAACCAAGATACTCTCATGGAATGTGACCAAATAAGGTTCATTTTTCAACATAATCACCCTGTAGCTCTACACATTTTTCAAGCGGCGTTGCAGTTCTTGAATCCCATTGGGGAAGAAGCGTTCAGCCTGTGGTAAAAAAAAAAATCATCAACAGCAGATATGACGTCATCATCACTACGATTCAGGTTCCCAGTCAAGTGTTTTTTATGTTGGGAAACATTTTTATTTATCATCATTCTTGTTTGGGTCGAAATGATAGTAAAAAAATCATCAAAGAACCTGGTAACATCCTGGTAGTAGATCTTAGAGAAATACTTTAAAGATATTGCAGGATCTATGAGGGTTCGATTAAAAGCTGTTTTGTGAACACATGAGGACCATTATTAGGCTGGTGGGCATAATGTTTGGTGCATCAGTATAAACATACACACAAATTTCATTATGGTTGTCAAGAGGCTGTTTTTTTTTTTTTTTAATATTGGTTGGCCAGATGAAACTGTTTGGAAGCCGTCAATAGTTGTGTGAACACAAAGTGATCAAAGATTTGAATAGATTGGCCCTGTTCAACTAGTGATTACGCTGGATTATGACACTCTTTCAATGAAAACGTGACTAACATCTACTCAGTATTGTTGTAATATAAACCAAGTCGTTTATCATTGAATAAACACATAAAAGCATGAGCAGATCTCTCTCTCTCTCTCTCTCTCTCTCTCTATATATATATATATATATATATATATATATATATATATATATATATATATATATAAAGTAAATGCTACGAACTATGGATTTTTACTCCATTTGTTTTTCTCCTTTCTCTCATTTGTGTGTGTATATATATATATATATATATATATATATATATATATATATATATATATATATATATATATATATATATATATAAGCAAATATATGGATATAGATCCGACAGTATGAAGAAAAAATATATACGGAAAAAACAAACAAAATCCTTATATAAATTATGCTGTCTAAATGTTAACATTGCCAACGTAATGTTATAATTAATGAATATCTTCATATATATATATGAATTATAACATTATCAATGATAATGTTATAATTTATGAATATGTCCTAAGATGGTTTATTAGACCGAAAACGCCCGACGTTGGCATATTAACATTAAGACAGCATAATTGTATATATGATTTTGTTTGTTTTTTCCGTATATATTTTCATATATATATATATATATATATATATATATATATATATATATATATATATACATAAACAATCTATACAAAAGAATTAAAATCAATGTTAATGTGATTAATGGCGAAATCACTTCGCTAACAAGACTTAATCAGACATTAACTTACTATCAATTCCTTGAATAATAAGATCCTTATATTCAAGTTGTTGTTAGATAGAAGACATATTCCGATTACTTTCAACAATTTCAAATTGTCATCTTCAGGGCGCAATTTTTTCCCATATTTATAGGCAAACACTAAGACGAAATATGTATAGCCCGAAATATTTTTTTTTTAATTATACTATTTATTGACAGTTAATATATGTTTTGGAGCGTGTGGTGCCGCAGCACTAGAGTTCTTGCTCAAATTGATCAAGTGAGAATTTTGTTTGAACTTTGAAAAGTTATAAATCCGCGAAATTTTCTTATATGTTTATCAGTTAAAGTGAAATGGACTTAAGTATAATCCAATTGGTATATAAAGAGAGGGAGAGAGATGCATGCATGCATGTAGATTTACCTCATTGTGAGGTAATGATTAGCAAGTTAATCAAGCAGATCGTTTCTTCTGTAGTGCAAAATGATGCCTTTCTACTTTTGACCGTGTACCAGACAAGGCTAAACTAAGTCAATACCTATATCATGTAAAGTGTTCAATGTATGCCTGTTGTAATAGACGTTATATATATTTCGGATGAATATAATGAAAAATATTTGTATACTCCTTGACGAGTGGACGAAACTCTGGAGTCGGGATGCTGAAGGTAACATCAGTTGTTTATTATATTCAGTTTGTATGAGAACTTACTAGAGCAGTGGTTCCTAAATGGCACAACACGCCTCATAGGTATGGCAGAAGAGGATAGCAGGGGAAGTGGAATGATTGAAAGGCAATCAAAGATTTAGAAACAATTTAAAAAAAAATCATATACCAAAAATAAATATGATTTCAAAATGTAAAATATTGTGGATTACTTGAAATTGCATGAGTGAATCCAAGTATAAATAGTTATAAATAATTATTGACCGATTTTACCAATGTGATATTTTTGCATTATATCAAGTATTAAGAATATAGTCCACAACTTGGAGGAAAGAGTTACCAATGATAATGTTCTGACTTTGAATCTGCTGTTATCTCCCTTTAAGTCTCTCTCTCAGAAACCTTTCCATATATATATATATATATATATAATCATTCGTCCATGCTTAGAATATTGCTGCCACATATGGTCCGGTGTGTCTGCGATTTAGCGAGAGATCCTCGATAAAATCTAAAGAAGAATCAGCAATATGATTGATCCTGAGCTGGCATCTCGGCTTCAGTCAATTTCCCATCGCTGTAGCGTAATTTCCATGTGCCTTTTATACTTTCATGGTAACTGTTCTGATGAACTTTCCTCTATGGTACGTAGATTTTAAGAATTTAAGCGCGGTACTAGATTGGCGGCAAGGTCTCATCATTTTACAGTTGAAATGCCTCGATGTAACCGTAAGTTCTATGCTAACAGCTTCTTCTCTCAGACTTTTTTGCTTTGGAACCCTCTTCCAGTTTTTGCATTACAGTCAACTTTGATCTTCAAATATTTTAATGCAATGTCAATCGCTATCTACTGTCGTTCTGATTACTTTTCTTTTGTTCTCGCGTCTGAGTAATGTTTCTGTTTACTAATTCTTCCACACTTAGTAACCACTTGTGTCTTAATGAGTTTACTACCTTGTATGGTATGAAATACTAAGTATGATTGAGAGAGATATGAAATTAATCCATCCCTAAACTCTAGCATGCCTCTTTAACTACCCCTTTTACACTCTCTGTTAAATTACAAAAACTTACACTACCCATCAATTTTAATTTCATTTTTCGTTTCATTTCATTTTTGGAAGTGCTATCTGATGATCCGACGTCCTTTAAAAGGACTCTGGTGAAATAAATTATTATAATGGTACCTTAAAGTGTTCTGTTTTTCTTTAAAATATTAGCTCTGGATTTACATTGAGCTCTCAGGATTTCATCCTCCTTGGGATTACCCATATGGATTACCAAGTTCTTCATAACTTAACTATATATATATATATATATATATATATATATATATATATATATATATATATATATGAAGTTTGATTAAATATCAAGGAAAGTATCTTCTTGAGGCTCTTGGCTTTTTTTCTCTATATTTCGTGTTATTTTCTTGGTTTCCGATATATATTTATATCAGCTACTGTTAACCATAATCAAAACTTTGGAGGGTTTGTGCTATGTCTTCGCTTTCTGCATTCTCAATTATCGTGTGCCTTACCGCATGTTCACGTAATAAATGGTGTCGTTTGTTGTTATTATTGAAATATATTTAGTGTGTTCCTAAGTTTGATATCATTTTATTGATGGTGCGTTGTTTCTTAGTGCATAATTTTAACATTGAGTCATCGGTACTGTTTCTAAAAGTATTACAGTTCATACTTCACTATTTGTATGAAAGCGAAGCGTAACATAATTGCTTCGAGTAGTCACAATTCTCTTGTTTTAGGGTGGAGACTAGAAATATTGATTTTTCGGATATGCAGTCAATGTCTATTTAAAATGACTTTTAATATAGATAACAAAGGAAAATAATGCACATAAAGAAAAATTTGTATCTATAAGCAACACAAGCAAAGTAATTTTTTTTTTAATTGGTATCCCAACCTCGTATGTTTCAACGCGACATGGCTTCCCTCTGTCTTTTCTATAAATATTTTCATGACATTTTTTTCTGGTGAGCTTTCCTCCTTGATGCCTCGACTCCGTGTATTTAAGTGTACTACTAGTTTGGCAAATAGGTCTCACTGTTTTACTCTTGAACGAGTTAGATGAAACTGTACGTTCTATTCTAAAAGTTTCTTGCACTTCTCCCCTCTGGAACGCCTTTCTGATTTTTTGCTTCCTTGACAACTACAATCTTCAAAAATTTAAATGTAACGTCAATCGCTATCTTTTGTCTTCTTGAATCTTGTACTTTTATTATCGCTTCTCCTCACTAAATTTTTCTCATTCTATTTCACTCCCAGTAACTCCATGCGTCTTAGTGACATTATCGCCTAGCTTGGGGGTGAAATGATTAAAGTTAAAAAAAAAAGAAGAAAATTTTCTGAAAGAATAAATTTGCTTACAAAATTTTCCTTGTAAATAAAATATTGTATTGACAAACACAGAGATATCTGTTTAATATTTTCTTATCGATTTAAATAAATTTATATCTATTTAAGAGGGACGGTGTAGTAATGGATAGCGGCTCGGATTGAGGAATCGGAGAGCCGAGTTCGAATTCCAATCGAATCCAGTACATTCACTTGAATCATCTTCTTCTCCCCCTAGCTATGGGTAAATAGCAGGACAGTCCGAGTTCTATAGCCTTGGGTGGCAACTGGTCTACCACAGAAAGAAATGGCAACCTGTTGCCGTAAAGTTGTCCACATCCCGTTCCTTTTCTATAAATACTTTCATGGTAATTGTTCGGATGAAATCTTCTCTATGGCACCTAGACTTTATGAAATTAAGCGCAGGACAAGATTGACAGCAAGATTTCATCAGTTTACAGTCCAGTTGGCTAGATGTAACCATAAATTCTATGCTAACATCTTCTTTTCTTGCACTTCTTGCTTGTTGTAATATCTTCCGACTCCATGCTTTCCAGCAAACTTCGATCTTCAAGAATTTAAATGCAATGTCAATCGTTATTTACTGTCTTCTTTATTAGTCTTTTATTGTTCTCGCACCTTAGTAATATTTCTCTTTTTCTTATATTTTCCCACTCAGTAAACACTTGTGTCTAAGCGGTTTTACTGGCTCGCATGGGGTGATATGATAAAAAAAAAACCCCTGAAAGAACAGTTCTCATATGCACAATAAGTTATTCTTTCTTTGCAGTAAACATTCTTTTTCAACTTCTTAAACATCTTACTCTCCTTTTGTCAAATTCAATAAGCATTTTTCTTACTGTTTTTAATTTGCTGCAAAAGACGTGCTTCTCATTAACTATTGGAATTTGGTTATGATGATTTTTAAGCGTAGCTTAGATGTGACACAAGGCCGAAAATATGGGCACCCAGTGAGAGTAAAACTCACTCTTCAGTCGTAACTAATCTAGCGAAACAAGCTTGCTAAGCTTTACACCGCGTCGAAGTGTCCATAATGATTTATAAAGCGTAGCTTCGATGAGGTACAAGGCCGAGATTATGGAGCACTCAGTGAGGATCAAGCTCATTACTCAGTCGTGACTGATTAGCGAGACAAGTCTGCTAACCATTACACCACATCGAAGTTCCACCTCAGAAATGATTTTCTATGCGTAGCATAGAAGTGGCACAAAACCGAAAGTGTGGATCACCCAGTGAGAATCGATCTCATTACTCAATTGTAATTGATCTAGTGAAACAAGCTTTCTAACCATTACACCACGGTGAAGTGCTCTATTGGAATTTAGTTAACTGAACTGTTACGCGATATCTGATCTTCTGTATGGCGGCGAATACTGGACAATTTTCTCAAAGATGAGAAAAAGGCTGGAAGTAACAAACATGTAGTTCTACAGAAAGATGCTGACGATATCATGGGACGAACATATGAGCAACAACGGGAATTTGGAGAGAAGGGAAACAAAAAGGAACAGGAAGTTGGAACTTCTCGGTCACGTAATGAAGAAAGGGGGCTTGGAAAATCAGATACTCACAGGATAGATTGATGGGGAGAGGGAAGCAGCATGTAATATACTTGATGGGCAGAACAAGGTTTGGGAGAAATAACAAACAAAAAAACTTATTATGAGCTACAAGGGACAGGAAGATGTGAAGGGCCATGATCGCTTACGTTCTGAAGGGACACGACACATAAAAGAAGATGGTGGACTTAAACACCAAAAGAGGAAACGTTTATTGACGCTTTTTTTTTCGTTAGTTAATTCAATTGTCTGTCTGTTGCATGCCCGATTTTTCAATATTTTCCTACGACACTACGTGTTGCTTTTATAATGTCTCTCAATATATAAGCAATGAACGACATCCGTGCGTTTCATACTGGAACTCGGTCGGGTAGAATGTATCTGTCTACGCTTCAGTGCGCACGAGAGAGATGCGTGTCCATGTGCACATGTCTAACACTTGTGTGTCTGTGTGTGACCGTGTTATCTGTCATTCAGGATCCCAATGTTTATTTCTGTTTCTTCACTCCACAGTTGATGAACAAAAAAAATCTTTTTCTATCCATTTAATTTTTGTTCTGTGCCCGGTTAAAAGCGACAACACTCGATTGAAATTCCTTTCACAAGAAGACGTATGAACCTACAACAACGAACAGTCGACTTAGTCGGTTTCTTTTGATGCACGTCTACACTACAGAATATTATTACTATTTTTTTTAAGTCAAGGCAGGATAGTGTCGGTAGAGGGTAAGTTAGTACACGTGTTTCAGTAATAATAAAAGATAGGAAGACTAAGCGGGAAACGGAAAGAAACTTCAGTATCGAAGATGATGATTTGTCTGCTACTGCCACACACACTCTACAAAAATCAATTCTACTTACTTATATACATGCGGGCCCCAACCTTATCTTTTTTCTATTTTCCCCGCTCTGAACTGACGATTCGAAACTTAAATATTTATTTTATGCAAAGTACAGGAGCTACTTACTCAGCTACGATCACTACTGTTTTAATTTTTTGTATTTTTTCTGCCACCTCTTTACTCTACGTCTTACTTTTTAATTCATTTGTTCGTTCTTGAAGCCATTCTTTTTTTGTGTTATTGTTTGCCTTTCTTTATACATTTTTTTTCACTCTGGCCATTTCTCCGTATAAATCGGAAGTAAAAATCTATTACTCTGACGAATATATGGATTGGACAGTATGTTTCAAATGTAGAGGTGTCCCAGGCCGGTGCGTACTACCCCTGAAACTCCTTTTGGGGCCTGGGCAGTGCTTTGTGGATCTTGCTATATAACTTATCAACATTTGCTTTTTCCGACCCAGATTTACGTTACAAATTAAACTAAGTCCAACTATTATTAAGGGATGAAAAAATCGCGGTTTTGACGTCATTCGGTGGGGGGGTCTTTTTGTCCAAATCCGTGAATTGCTTTTGCTCAGATTAAATCTTGTAAAAACACTACATAAAATTCACTATTTTTTATCCATAATGTTGAATATGTTATGTTATTCAACTTTTTAAGACGAAAAAGTTTACGTTAAAAATTGCCACATTGCAGATTTATTTGAGATAGAATGATTTAATTGATTTGTATTTATTCAATCATTGCATTTATTTTTACACCTACATTACATATGATCTATTATTGTACATAATTAGGTTACAATAAAATTTGTATTTTATAAGAGTGCTACCTGGAAAATTGAGATGTAGTAGAGTGGGGTTGGGTCATGTCATAGATTCGGTAGAGGGCTACAACAACCTTACATCGGTATGGACGTGTGTATGTGTTTAATTTAGGAAATTAAAAGATAGAAGGTGGCAGGACAGTAACACACGAATATTCACCAAATTAAATAACACCGGCATTATTTCACTTTACAAAATCACTACAAATCATGAGATTAAAAAAAGAGAGTATTAGTGATTTTTAAGTTAAAAATGTTTTTAAAAAAATTAAGTTAAAACAGACTATCGATATTTGGCACTTCGACGCTGTGTAAATTTAGCAAACTTAATCTCACTAGATATCAATTATGACTGAGAAATGAGTTCCATCCTAACTGGGTGCTCGATAATCTCGGCCTTGTGTCACATCTAAGCTACGCTTCATAAAACCACTATGGACACTTCGATGTGGTGTAAATGGCTAGCAATCTTGTCTCCCTAGATCAATTACGACTGAGGAGTCAGTTCGACGAAGTATTAGAGAAACTGTAAACAAAAAAGATACATTAAAAAGAGACAGTTGAAATTTCTCGGGCACATAACGAGAAAAGACGGTTGGGAAAATTTGACACTCATATGACGTTGCTGAGAGAGAGAGGAAAACAGCGCATAACCAACCGAACAAGCTTTATGGCAGAACAAACTGGGTTTAGGTGAGATAGCAAAAACTAAAAAAACAAAATTTAAAAAGAGCTACAAAAGACAGGAAATTGTGGAGAGCCATGATCATCAACATCCTGTAGTGTAGTACAAATAAGAAGAGATGGATGCTCTATACTTACGGCCTTGTGCCACGTTTAAACTACGCTTAGTAAATCATTAAGAGACTCGATATTGGTAGAAGCAAGCTAAATCAAAAAACATGTTAGTTGGACTGTTTACTAACCAATACTACAGGACATCTATCGACTAGTAATTTTTTTTTAGACAGAACGCTAAAAATTCTACAGAATAAAATTAAAATTTAAAATTCACGCAAAAACTAGAAAATAAGTCATAGAACGTCACTTTAAAAATCGTCTAGCTAGTCTGATATTTCAATTTTAATTTTAACATGAATGTAAACCATATTGGCCTTCCAGAGCCAGGAACAATTTCGTTTCCTTGTTAATTTCTTTTCATTTTTGTTGTTTTATCTTTTTCCTATCAGCCTCTCTAATCTCAAGCAATCAACCATTCTTCTATTTCACTGTGTGTATACATTTCCATTCCGGCGCCGTAACAACACAAATTTACTTTCAATCAATATTTCTATTTTCATTCACGTCTGCATTTTACACATGAAACAATGGAAAACGTCATCATGTGCAGGCTTTGATAAGTCAAGGAGCTAGGAAGGAATATATAAGTAGAGAGGTTGATATATTTATTATTGTTCCGTCAGAAGACAGTTACGTGGCGCTAAATAAATAAATAATCCTGTAGACGAACCTGTCTTTTTTTTTTTTTTCACTCAATGTGATGTCTTTTTTTGATGTGAAAGTGTCTGCCTTTCACAACAACAGTGCATTTCTAGATGAACTGAAATGTAAGTAAATCGTAGCGGAATGATTGCTACTACATTACAAAAATTCAACAGTCAAGAAACAGGTAGCATTTTTTTTTTTTTTTTTTAACTCTGCGTGAGTTTAACTGAGAAAGTTTCAGGTTCAATAACAACGCGAGGCATGCAGGGTTTGCTTGTTTATCAAGTAAACATCTACAGCGAAAGTAAAGCACATGAAATCAAAATGACTCTTTCTCTTTTTACATTTTTTTTTAAAATTGGGTTTTTGAATTTAGACACAAGAAGCAACTCTCTCTCTCTCTCTCTCTCTCTGTTTTCTTTGCATAGCACCTCTCGAAATAATAAATTTACTTTTTTTTCAAAGACGAAAGTGTCATTACGATTTTTTTCACAGTGTTATAAAAATACAGACTTTGCATTTTACAAGTTTACAAATGATATTGGTAAACAAATAAATTATAAATAGATTAAAAAAAACTCTTTGGTCTCTGAAGAAGTCTGGCTTTTAAATTAACTCCTTCCCTCTTTCAGGCCAATGCTCTACCTTTTTTAACGACTTTGTGAAAAATAGAAAATAAAAAAAAATAGAATCCGACTATTTGACAAAAATTAAAAAGTAACAGAATTAATGATCGTGTACTGTAAAACTGTAAATTTACTATAAAAAATATTTTTTAAAAAATAACGTTTTTAGTGCAATTAAGTTAAGTAGGACATTGGGCGGCAAAAATGAGCAAATTAAAGAAAGACAAATTTAAAAATTATGTATATCACTAAGCTAATTGACGACAGTGAGTTTTCATTTCTCTTGATTCCTTCTATCGCTTTTCTTGCGCATACAACAATTGCAAACGTTGATTATAAATGAAAGCAACTTCTTAAGTCATTAATTCTGTTCTAATATACTCTCAATAAAGTGTACAATACATGCACAATCTTAAGTCTGCAGCTGACGAGGGTTACTTCGGAAACGTTGACTATTGAAATTAATTGTCACACTCGTGATGGGACTACGTTCTCATACATTGAGTATCGCAAAAAGCCGAAGAGTGTGGTAGAAGTAATTAAAATCAAATTCTCATTTTTTTTTAAAGAAGGGATCTAATCTACGATACTGGTAAAAACCACTTCTTCCTTGATATAAATTCAAATAATCACGCACACTTACGGATGCACTTCTTAACTTAAAGCCTGTTTGCTTACCGTAAAAGAAACCAACTGGTAACTACGTCAATTAGTCAATCAGACATCATCACAGTTAATCTATATTTCTTTACTAACACTTGTAATAAATTAAATAAACGCTTACTAAAACAGATGATTGTTAATTTTTTTTTTGTTTTAATCTAGAAATTAAACACACTTTTTTTCTTACGACATACGTTTTATTCGGCGTGCGTACGCACATGCTCCGTGCATTGTCGGGAGAGAGAGAGAGAGAGAACAAACCCAAAGAGACCAAAAATACTTGCCTACTTTGTTCATATGTCTTTTAGTTTTAAATGAGAGGGGGAAAAATACGCAAGTGTTTGATTTCGCCGATCAGCGATGAATATGGAATTATTATTCGAAGTCAAAGTGACATATTGTTGAAGAATCTGCGATATTGTTTCGAACGTTGTCTAAAGTTCTTCAGATTTCAAATGGCATAAAATTAAAAAGCGAAGCATGTTTGCTATTAAAAAAAAAATTAGCAATGTACATTTCCTTCTGCTATGTTTGAATTTTTTCTTTCTTTTTTTTTCCAGAACTAAACAAACACCTTTTCAGTTTATCTGTTTAAAATTCATTTGCTGCTGATTGTTGAGGTATCGATTTGCGTGTGGTTATTGATATACACGATTCAGTAGTGACCTCACTCAGACTTACTACTGAAGAAAGTAAAAGTTAAGTATTTGATAATTACTGGGCACACTACACTGGTGTTGACCTAAGCTCAAACTTAATGTTTTTATGAACACACCGTTAAAAGTCTGAAAAGATTTGCATTTTTTTAGCATTTTTTTTAATAACCAATAAAATTGATTTTTTAAAAATCTGAAAATCAATATGATGAGAAGAAAAAACTAAGGTTTGGAATGTGGCTCATCGGGTGTGAAGTTTACTTTAAAAGTCGTCAACGAATGTTTTTGTTGATTATTCCGATTTTTAAAACTAAAAGTAAAACCATCATTTTTAATCTGAATTAAATTTGCGTTTTAAAAATCTCGGCATTAAAATAAAAGAATTCAGATTAATTTGGAAAATAAAAAAAGTCCCTAAAAAAATGCAGGCTTTTAAGTTTTTATCATTAAAAGAAATTAAATACAAAATTATTTGCACCTTTCATTATCCAGAGTGTAGCAGCAAACAGTGGAAATAAACACCAAATTCCCAAAAACTTAAATGAAAGCCGATGTTTGTACAACTCATAAAGTATAAAAAGGGGTATTGAGGTTTCTACATTTTGCGATTTTCCTAAGAACATCAGGTTTTACTGTAGAGTTAGTTACCTTTTCTTGAATGCATCACGCTGATGATTACTTTATTTCGCAAAAAAAAAAACATATATTAAAAAAACAAAACAAATTATATACACTCATTTACACACCAATACGAGTATATACAAACATTTTTCACACATACATACACATTTTTTTTTATTTCATTTTTCCGACTCGTTCGTACCTTCGCACCCACAGGCTACCCTCAACGAACTCGATCTACACTTGTTTTTTTGGGGTTTTTTTTTATATAAACACCAATGGCCTTGTACCAAACTACTGGGCATATTGTAGTAAAACAATGCTTTTTCGTGATAATCTTGTTTCGTAGGCCATTCATTTTACCATCAAATCGACGTAAGGGCGCCCTAGGCATGTGATTTTTTTCTTTCTTTCTTTATTCCCCGCTCTGTCCACAGACGGAGAAAATCTAAGTATCCGTAACAAAAGACAAAAAATTATTTTCGCATTTCGTCTTCTTCGCAATTCCTACGTTCCTTATCGTCTCACGCTTGTGTGAGAAAGCCTTGATTTGTATTTATTACCTTTATGATAAAGGTACGGTGGTGTAATGGCTGCTCGGATTGAGGAATCGGAGAGCCGAGTTCGAATTCCAGTCGAATCCATTACATTCACTTTACGTGAT
>CAHIKZ030005476.1:472500-477500 GCA_903632075.3 Acanthosepion pharaonis
TCAACTTTTACATTTTCTAGTTACAGAATAGTAAGGTAAGCAAAGATATGAGGGTCACTGATGCATAAAGTGGAATTGGCAAACCATGTTCAAATTCTGGCCTAAGATATTCACATTAATACCCTTGGGAAAGTCATGAATTTATTTCTTCTTTCTCTAGCTATAAGTTAAATAACAAGATAATCTGCACTCGATAGCCTTGGTTAGCAGCCAGTCTCATTGAAAGACAACTCTGAATTTAAAATCTCAGAGAATGCAGTTGGAAACCAATGTACTAGCTTTCAGAAGAAATCATGGCAGTTAACAGATAATAAAGAAAGGCAATCTGGGGAGAGCTATGATCTAAAGTAAAAAAGAAAAAAGGTAAAAAAATGAGAAAACTGTTTAAAGAATTTTTTTAAAATTTGTAATCGATATTAAAAATCTCCACAACTGAACATTAGTGTGTATCTTAAAATTAAAAAGCAGTTTAACTGGAATAACAAATCCTTTATGAGTCTAACTAACTCAGCAAGTCTTAGTCATGTAAAATAGTTATACTAATGCTTAATACAGTCAGTCACATACAATATTAAATTGTTTACAAATTTGTGAATAATCCTATGAATGTAGTGAAGATTTCGATGTACGAAAAGATGCCTTCATGCTTAGACATGCACGATGAATTGTTATCAAAACTGACTAATTGTTCAGGGGGTATATAGAATTCTTAAGCTAAAATAGCTACATGCATGATAAGGCACACTGTTTATTATTTTATAATCTATCAGTGGAATTTAATGAAACTTTATCAGTATCTGTTATAGCAGCGAAAATAGATCTATTAGATGGAGTATTGATGTCTTAAGAAATAGTGGCACTTGCAGTGGTTGAGTAGATCACTCTGTAAGCATTAACCAAGTACACAAATCGGATAAATACTAGTTGTAGTATTGATATTCTTAAGAAATAGCAACACTCACATTGTCAAGTACTCAAAAAATACTAGATGTCATTGTATTTCTTGTGTTTACTGCTAAAACAACAACAACAACACTAAGGAAATAGAATGTATGAGTGCCCTTTAGAGATGTCTGGTACATAGGTGTGTGCACATATAAAGCAAACATACACATATGTGTGTGTACATATAAGTATACATACACATAAATATGCATATTCAGTGAAATGCAGATGTAGAAATATGTTCTATTACATGAAAATGGTCAAATACGAAAAGATGAATTTGTGTTTTTCAAAATGATTTTCTATCAGTCAGTCTGTTCATTTTATCTATCTCTTTCTATCTCTCAATCTAAGCCTGTTCATTCTATCTATCTATCTATCTATCTATCTATCTATCTATCTATCTATCTATCTATCTATCTAAGTCTGTTCATTCTATCTATCCCAGTCTGTTCATTCTATCTATCTATCTATCTATCTATCTATCTATCTATCTATCTATTTTAGATCTCCAAATATGCTTTGTATATTATAGAAAAGATTTCTTAAATCAGTTTATATCTACAAATGTTCTATCCCCAACGGTGAGCACCTTTTCCCAACACTTGTATATGGGTAAGTATATCAATAGATATGTATCCTAATGATGAAACACACATTTATTCTCCTCAACAAATATTTATTTTTCAACATAATTTCCTTCCTTGTCAAGGCACTTAATCCAACACTTCTCTATTAATCATATAAACCAAACATTATAGTGTCAAATTGCAGATAAAAAATCAGCTAATAACTCCTTTAGGCTAGGCACACTCATGAAGCCACATACACACAAATATATATTTATTCTCACACACACACACACACACACACACACACACACACACACACACACAACTTATCTAATCATACACATATATACATTTATTCACACACAGAGATATAATCATTCACACACACACATACATAGGCAGAAATATATCATAGTCATACACTCAGTGAAGCATACTATTTGTATTGTTATATGAATGTAATGACTGTTTTTTTCATAATATGTCATTAATGAGTGGTTAGAATGATAACTTTATATATCATCTGATCATCATTGGGAACTATAAAAGAAAAATGACTTTGTACCATACTTAGGCCTGAATAAAAATTTGTTAAAAACTGATGAGAGAGCAGTGGTTAGCACACTGGTTTTTCAAAGTACTTGCTTCTAAGTGCATTCTCCAGTCGAAATCTCTTAAAAACATGGCTTACCCTCACTCTTTGTGTATACAGAAATGAACAGAGCTAGGAAAATGGTTTAGAATGTGTTTCATGTGTGTTTGTCTGATTTTACTTTAAAGAACAAACTGCCTCCTATATAACTTATCTTGTTAGTCACAGACGTAAGAGGACTGAGTTAAAATCCGTGAGGACGGTCCTGTGCATATCACGTCCTCTTTCATTCAGTTTCATTAAAAAGTGGTGATCTCAAGAAAAAATTAAATCAACTTTGAAAAAAAAAATTGTAATAAATTTCCATTTAATATTTTTTAGGCGTGAACGTGTATGGACACTCCACTTGTGAATATATGAATATGATGTAACCGTATATAAATATAAAAGTGTGGTTGTTTAGATCACCTTGAATTAACACACACACACACACACACATTAGTGAGAAACCCAAAGTGTACTGGTTATGAAATGGTTTTAAGTTTTCCTGGTCATCTCGTAAGATTTTAAGAAGTCGGTTGGGCAAAGAAATTTAAGCAGCTCTTTCTTCTACATATATGTGTGTGTGTGTGTGTGTGTGTGTATGGATAGATATTAAAATATAAACATGTGCACAAACATACAAACATCACTATTATTATCCAGTAAATACTACAATTATATGCATTTTTTTCATATAAACATAAATGCATTTTGCTTTCTTTTTCTAAATATATATTTTCCTATTTATAATAGGTTGCTACATGTTTGAACATGCTAATGCACAGACAGAAACACATACATGCATAGATAATTTAATGTGCATTTATATATATATATATATATATATATATATATATATATATATATAAATTATATTTGCATTTGATAGCAATAGTGTGGAAGAGACTAAAGATTCAGCTATAGAAAAATGAAAGCTGACAAAGTAGTATTGTACTGCTACTCATAGAAGAACTAGTAATTATACCATTCTCACTTATGGAAAATATAGCGGGAAACGGTGATTGTAGCTGGAGACTTGAGTTGTGAGCAGCAGTAGAAGCAAAATTGGTTATTTGTGGGATGCTATTGGTCATGACGATAGGCAGAAGGAAAAGTTTTGGATGTTCTATTTGCATATCGTTAAACTAGATAGGGATACAAATTTTAGAAGAATAATCAATGTGTGAGTAAGTAAATAGACAAAGGTACAGAAGAAATCAGAAGCGGAAAATAGTTAATGGATATATAAGAAGTAAATTTACTATAGAGGATTCTGAAATTTTCAGAAGCCTCACCAGTAAATTTACCTCCACAATCATACAACGTATCCTCGTTCTTTAAAAAGTAAATTTAAAGACAGTAGATTGAGCAACTAATCCATGGAACAAAAAGAAACAGAAAGATTAATAATAAAGAGAAAAAGTGACCATGTTGTGGCTAAAATGGTCAAATATTATTTACGGTTACCAGATATGAATGCTGATTTTCTTGGTAGGAAGCCACCCCACTACCCACCACCACTTAGAAGACTGGAATAACAGAATCTTCCAAACACTCATCTCTCACCAGTCTGGCTTTGTAAAAATTAGGGATGCTGAAAAGTTCTCAGCCCAACCAAGAAGATACACTGCCCTCACCACCACCAGCCCATCATACAAATTCTGGGGTTTGGTCAGGTTTTGGGAAGTGTGTCAGGCTGATAACTTTTCAGCACCACCTTGTAAAGTTGTAAAGTTAAGCAAATATGATCAGAATAAATGATTTTATGGACAGATACAAAGGGCTACTAGGAGTGAAAATAAAGGAAAAAACTTTAGAAAAAACCAGAAATCCAATCCTAAACAGGAAACAAGGGACAAACCTCTACTTCTGTCCAAAACCAAGGAGAAGTGTGAACTGGATAATAGGCAAAACTATCTACTCCTACTATATATATATATATATATATATATATATATATATATATATATATATATATATATATATATGTATGTATATATATATGTATGTATATATATGTTTGCAATTTACATTTGAGCTGGCTATATGTAACCATAAATTCTACACTAAGAGTTTCTCACACTTCTTGCTTGTGGAACTCCCTTCCAGCTCCATGCTTTCCAGCCAACTTTAATCTGCGAAAATTTAAATACGTTGTCAATCACTATCTGCTTTCTCCCTGATATCTATTTCCTCTTCCCACTCATTAATGTGTTTGTTCCTAATTCTTCCTTCCCAGTAACCTCTTGTGTCTTAGTGGCTTTACTGTCTTGCAAACTGATTAAAATATATATATATATATATATATATATATATATATATATATATATATAATTATACATGTGTGATAGAGAGACAGTGAGGAAGTATACGAGCCTGTAATGAGAGCGTCAAAAATCCTACAATATTTCTTTGCACATAGAAGCAGTATGCAGTAAGAACTGAACAAGTAGTGTGTACTGTGGACTGGTGAAGTTAGGTTTTGTTTAAACAAAAGAAAGCAAACGATCTTCATTCCGCCTTGCTATTGGTGATGATAGAAATGGTAGTTGTTATATTCTGCAACGGATGATGTTTAGATAGGAAGTTGCCAAAATTCTATTTAGAAAATTGTAACTTGAGAAAAGTGAATTTTGTTTTTAAATTTTCAGAAGCATTGGTTAGAATTAAGCCATAACTTGATGAGTAATCAAGGCTTAGAAGGACTACCAAAAAGAGATGCATATGGTATCTCTCACTCTCACCCTATATATATATATATATATATGTGTGTGTGTGTGTGTGTGTGTGTATATATATATATATATATATATATATATATACCTGTTGACTTTGTAACAACTTATTGA
>CAHIKZ030005476.1:482500-487500 GCA_903632075.3 Acanthosepion pharaonis
AAAAATGCTGATTATTTTTAGAGAATAAATTCTTGTGGGTGTGTGTGTGTGTGTGTGTGTGTTATCTTAATATTATCTTAATATTATAGGTAGTGAACACCTAACAAGATGCTTCTTGAACAAAGATTTGATTACCTACCTGGAGGCTTACTTTAGCATGCATCTATAAAATCTATGATTTCAAATGTGAAAAAGAATGATTTAAAGGGGGTGGGGGTAGAATTGATAGAGAGCAGAAATGATGAGAGACCTGTCCAGGATTTGTTAAGCAAATCGTTGGTTTTTAACCCTACTTCAATTTTGTTATCAGCTAAACAGCTGCATTATATGATAGAGAATGCATCTGACTTGTATTATAATGAACGCTCTATCTCTGCAAGCATTGGGAAAGATGAAGAATGTCAGATTCAGTAAAAGGAATTGCATTTCAACAATTTTTATCTTGGAAACGAACTTCTTTAATAAAGACTTGTCAAAATGTTTTCTTTTCTTTTCTCTTTTACATCATTTCTTATACAAGTAGAAATTACTTATTTAGTATTTATAGATAAAAATTAAGAATATTTTTCTATCTTTATAAGATTTTGGGTGTCCCATTACCTTTAGAAGAATGTTATTTAACCTTTGCATAAAGGTCTTTTAGTCTACAATTTTATTTATTTATTTTTTAATATGCCACTCATTCTGGCCTACAAAGTTTTCTGTTTCCATACCTATCATTTTAACTTTCTTCAAATTGTCACTGTATTAAAATGCATTTAAGGTGATGGTTAACAAGCTTTTTGTAAAGAAAAGTAAAGACATACATTTTCTTTTATTTAAATGTAAGCACATAGGAAACATCTGAATGCAAAACTAATCGAACATATTGACACATATTTGAGCATCAACACACACACACACATAAAACAATTTCTAATACTTTTTATTTTGGTATACTCACATATACATGAATGAAGACTAAACTCACAAACTTATTGATTGATAGACTAGCATACACACACAAACACAGTGGCAGATTATTAAAAAGTTGGCTACATCAGGTACAAAGTGATGATGCTTGAAAAGTGCCCAATGAGAATTAAAATCATTATATTCAGAATAGTTTGAATAACTATCTTGTTAGCCATCATTCTACATCAGTTAACTATATATGTGCATATTTATTGTGATATATGTGTGTGTATACATATATATATATATATATAGAGAGAGAGAGAGATTTAAACAGGTAGTTTAGTTTGTTTAAAATCTGCAGCAGTGTCTTTGCTTTTCTTTACAAAAAGGAAAGAAAGGATAATAAAAAGAAATAAAGAAAAGCCAGTAAAATGACAATAAAAGGATAGAAAGAATTATTGTACTTCTTTTCTTTTCTATTGGGAAGGAAAGAAAGGACAATAAAAGGAAAGAAAGAAAGGACAACAAAAGGAAAAGACAGTAAATATACCTCATTGCATAGCTAAATTTTGAAGTGTGTATAAGCAAGTGGATTACAGAACATGGTCTGGGGGAGGCGGCAGAGGGATGAAACTTATTGGGAGCTACAAGGGATAGGGGAATGTGGAGAGCCATGATCGCTTACGTCCTGGAAGGACACGACACATAAAAAGAAAGAATATATGATTAAATCTATAGGAGTGCATGTCCCTGTCTATATGTGCAACTTTGTGCTAGCATGCAGTATATACCTGATTACGTTTCCAAACGTAACAAAGTGAATAATGGTAGTCAGTCTATTTAAGCATATATATATATTTAGTGTGTGTGTGTGTGTGTGAAGTGAATATGAATATGTATATATATATATGTGTGTGTGTGTATTCATGCTTAAGTGTTTTCTTATAAAAGAGAGAGAACGCAAAAAGTAGCAAGTTTGTGTGTACTCTATATCTATGATGTAGCATATATGTATTTGTATCTGTGTGCATGTGTGTGTGTGTGTGTGTGTGCGTGTGAGAGTGCAAGGGAGCTGATCATCTGTGATTACATTTATTTCATGCCTTGATTTCTTTTTCTAGAAAAGTTATAGATAAAAAAAAAAGAAGAAAAAAACAAGCAATAAAGTTGCAACCTAAAAGTGATAGTAAATAGATAAATCCTATCAAAGTAAGTATCAAAGGAGCTAATTCTGATGCAGAAGTGTTTTGTATACTTAAATGACACTTCCAGTTAGTAAACTGCTTGAGTATTGCTTTAATGCATGTCAACATAAATTTTCAAAATTCAAAAAAGTCTGTTGGTTACCTCCATTTTAAAAATAAAGAGTTCTGATTTAATATTTGTAAAAATAAAAAAGAATCATAGGTGGATACTGTAATTATGTGAATTTTATATGAAGATTATAATTAATGTGGATATTTGAAAAATGCCTGAGGTATATCAATCAAAACAGGAATTATCAAGCAGTGCCTTTAATACCCTTAAAAGACAAAAT
The DNA here is from genome assembly GCA_903632075.3 of Acanthosepion pharaonis. Taxonomy (NCBI): domain Eukaryota; kingdom Metazoa; phylum Mollusca; class Cephalopoda; order Sepiida; family Sepiidae; genus Acanthosepion; species Acanthosepion pharaonis. The sequence continues at coordinate 484,935 of CAHIKZ030005476.1, forward strand.
AGAAGGCAGTGCTTAGGGAATAGATCTCTAGACCTCAGCAAAATGAATATGCTGGCCAGCCAAAAATATTAAGTACTGAGACAACAAAAATATTCGGATAACTTATTTTTTTTAATTCTACAATTATTTTTTTTAATTTTACAATTTTATTAAAAAATTCTACAATGTTTTTTTTAAAATTTTACATATTTTTTTAAAATTTGACATTTAAAAAAAAAAAAAAAACAGACTGACCATGAGTAGAGAATGAAACTTTGTCAGTCTGAACTGAAAATTTTTGGACAAGCTAGAAGACAGAAACATCCTCAATACAGCTCTTTGGATAAAACTTCAGACATCTTCACATCTTTCTCCATTCATATAATTCTGCAGGTATACAGGTTGATAGATAACTGGATCACGAAAGGCTTCATCAAATTTAAACATTTTTTTTTTTTGCTCTCCAATTGGTAAATCCTGTTTATTTTTTACCTTTTCTTTTTTTTTTTTTTTTCATTACAACAGTTAATTGGATCTCCAAAGGAATTTCAGAATCAAGAAATTAAAAGAATCAAAAGACAGAGCAAAAAAGAAACAACCAGAAATGGAAAATCAAGTCCACATCTGATAAAAAGAAACACCAACATTTTTCTTTTAAGATATTGTTTCAGACAAAAATCTACAAGTGCTTATCAAATGAAAATTAAGGAAATTTTGCTCAAAGTTTAAACTGAATACAAGCATATATACAACTCTGTATAAATATATTGTCTGTTAATATAATGCATACAGATATGAGTTGCATTTAGATGTATATACAGTTAGTTCTATATTTACAGGATGCAGTAGGAAAATGAATATACGCATATCCCAATATAAAAGATGAGAAAGTAGATATGTATATCTGTTTATACATGTGTAGGTGTTGATTTATAATGTGTTAGTGTCCATTGTTATGAGTACTGATACCTATGTATATATATTTGCTTATAGCTACCAACAAACAGTAAAGTTTGAGAAAATAAGTCATGTCATGTCATCATGTGAGGAAGTACCAATTTCAAGATTAGATAAAGATCTGTGGAAGTGTATATCTCTTGAAAGTATATATCAAATTGATTTGAAGATATTTGACTCATACATATATTTACAAACATAGACACACAGATATATATCTACATATGTATACACATAAAGATAGATATACGGATATGCATGCCCCCACCACATATATATAAAGATCTGTGGATGTATATATATATATATATATATATATATATATATATATAGATAGATAGATAGATAGATAGATAGATAGATAGATTTGTTTCATATATAAATTCAAAAACATTCACACACATGTAGATTGAGAGACATACATACATACATGCATACACACACACTCACACTTATTACAGTATTATGCTTATACAATGTATATAATAATTTTGTAGGTATGCACGAAGCTTAGTTTTGTCTATCACAATATGATTTTGATTTGGACTATTTATTTTCTTGCGTTTATCAATGCTCTGTGGGTTTTTTCCAGCTGGAACATATTTTGGATTTTAAGAATAATTCTTTTTTTTTTTGGCAAGTGAATGTTACATTGAGAATTTTTTGAAAATAGCAATGATTTTTCCAGGTACAACTCCTACTATTAAACCCATAGATAGGGGGTGAAGGGAGGGATTCAAACCTTTCCCAAAGGTATCTGTGCACAAGTCAATGTAACACACTTGACTGGAATTTAAACTTGTCTCTCCGATTTCTCATTCTGAGCTGCCATCACTTACACTACACACACATCCTGCCTGTCACTGATCCACAGGTGTGTGCACCTAGTGAGGACTGAACACACAAATAAATGAATAAATGTCTGTGAGAATATCTTGCTGCTAGCTCTTTGTCGAAATTTAAATGTACCATTTGATGAAAGAAATTTTATATGCTATTCTTTGTGTATTTGGTGGCGGCGGCGGTAACGAAGCAGTGTGTACTGTCTGAATACAATGTACTGAACTGAAGAATATATGAATGCAAATTAATGAGTCCGTTTCCATCCACACATGTACATGAAAAAAATATGAGTGTGCAGAGAGAGAGAGAGAGAGAGAGAGAGAGAGAGAGAGAGAGAGAGAAGAAAGAAAGAAAGAAAGAAAGAAAGAAAGAAAGAAAGAAAGAAAGAAAGAAAGAAAGAAAGAGAAAATGCAGAAGAGAGGGTTCAGTAATTAAGACGATTTGGGTCTGGCATAGGACGACAGAGGTTCCGAGTGTGTATACCTGTTCTACATGCTACCTTTCCGTATAGAAATGAACGTACCTTACCAAGAAGAACTAATAGTGCCCCAGGATCTTTAACGCCAAAAAAGTGACGCACTTTTACATTTTTTTTTTTTTTTTGTAAAATTTATTAATGTTTTAAGTAATACGCCTGTCATTTTTTTTTTATCTTTATCTTTTTTTTTTTGTATTTGTTTTTTAATGGTATATTTTATCGGTAAGCCTAGAATGCTTTTATTGACAAATATTCGCGCCAACAATTTAAGGGTTGCGTTGCGTGTATCTGAACGTTTGTGCGGGAAAA
>CAHIKZ030005476.1:492500-677500 GCA_903632075.3 Acanthosepion pharaonis
TTTGATTATTTTGTCAGATATTGGGAAGGCAGCTCGGTCAAGATCATTACAGCTACCCTGCTTCAAAGAATGTCTAGCTTTTGTTTTGATGGTCAAGCTGGCTGTGCACATTATTCCTATTGTAGTGAGTTCAATCCCCAGTGAGGATATATATATATATATATATATATATATATATATATAAACTCTTATTTCCTAGCTATATTTCATTTCTGTTACCCACCAAACTGTGTATGATACACAAGGTGAAATATTATAAGCATACACTGAGGATTGAACACTCTGCAATACAAATAATCTACTCAGCCAACTTGACCATCGGTAGATAAACAACAGGCAGTATATTTATATCTAAATTTTCTTTGCTTTCCTTCAGCCTTTTTATCTTCTATAAATTTTTATCTTTCAAAATTAGTTCTTTTCCTTTTCTTTTTCTCTGTTTTGTTATCTTTGTCCTTTCATTTCCAATTTTTTTTTTTTTTTTTCTGATCTAAATGTCTTTCTTGCAACGATCACTAAGTGGAGACACTGACCAAAAGCTTACATCATTTAAGTTGCTGGCACCAAATTAGCTGTATCTTGTCACTTGGGAACTTATAAATGAATAGCAACCGGCTTTTGGACCAACAGACTTACACACACTGATGGAGCAAAAAGATAGGCAGACATACGTCCTGGTAAAAATGCACCGAGCATGGAATTTTGTACAGCTCAGAAGAAAGAAAAGACAGAGGGATAGTAAAGAAAAGAAAAAGATATGGATTGAAAGAGAAAGTAAAAGTAAAAGAAAGAAAAGAAATGAATGTGATGGAAAAATGGTAAAAAATGAAAGTGAAAGTAGTGAATGAGAGTTAGTGATGGGTTGGAATTGATCAGTGAAATTTATATATGAATGAAACTGTGAGAGTGTGAGGGAGACAAGAAAAGAAGGAATAAAGACTGATTAGAAAAGAAAAAAGAGGAAAAAATGTATCATTTAAGAAAGCATGAAAAAGAAGAAAAAAATAAGACAAATATTAAGTATGAAAAAGAGAAAAGGTTAAAAGATATTAAAAACAAAAAAGAAGAGAAAAAAATAATTTCTAGAAAAAAGAGAATAAAAAATGAATACACAAGAACGACACAGTGAATGAAAAAATAAGAAGGAAGAAGTTAAAGTAAATAAAAGAAGAGGAATTTGGGAAGTGATAGAAATCAGCAAAAAAAAAAAAAAAAAAAAAAAAAAAAAAAAAAGACTGGAAGAAAGATCAGAAAAGAATAAAACACACCAAAGAAGATGAGGATGAAGTTACAATGAAAGGGAACTTCTAACATGGAAGGGAAAATACAGAAAGAATTTCAGAAAAAGAGAGAGTAAATTTTGAGTAAATGAAAGAGAAAAGGAAAATGAAAAAAATAAAAAACGAAAAAAACAAGCAAATTCACAGGATTCATTTTGCATGATGTCAAAGAAAATAGAGAGATTAAACAGAAAATGTATAAAAAAAGAAATGGAAATAAAACCAACAAACAAGTTGAGAACCAAGGAAATGTATGCACACACACACACACACACACACACACATTCATGTAGCATGTGTGTATGTATCAATGTGCTATGGTGGTATATATGTATATATAAACATATTTGTATTCTTTTGTAAACACACTCTTTTGCAAACACACATATACAAACACACACACATATATATATATATGTAGATAGATAGATATAATGTGTATGCATATATACGTATATACGGATCAGAATATTTATATAGTATAGTTTATAAATCATATATATATATATATATATATATATATATATATATATATATATATATATATATATATATATATATATACACATACATACATATATACAGGGAGAAATAGACATTCATTTGCAGGTACAAAAGAAAGGTATTAAAATTACAATCAACGACATACATATGTAAATATAATTACACAAGAAGAAGAATTCAAAATTCACACACATAATGCTTTCTCTCTCACTCTCTCTCTCTCTCTCTATATATATATATATATATATATATATATGTGTGTGTTTGTGTGTGTGTGTGTGTGTTTGTATGTATGTGTGTATATATATATATATATATATATATATACTAAGCATGGATTTTTTTCTCCTGATGATGGCCATGCTGTCCGAAACTAGTTGAGGAACTTACGTGAAATAGTAAAACAAAAAAATTTTAATATACAACCCAGTGTGTCTGAAATTTTATATTTTTAATAAATTTATTGTTAAAAATATATATATATATATATATATATATATATATATATATATATATATATATGCATATACACACAGGACTACATGACTATCTGTAGATATATATATCAATTTAAATGAATCATATATATATATATATACACACACAGAAGTATATACATATATATAAGTCCATTTACATATACATACATACATATATATGGCCTCCCACATATACATATATACATACATATATATGCCCTCCCACACATACATACACACGCACACACACACACACACATATATATATTTATGTATATGTTTGTATGTATGTATGCAGTTATATCACAAACTGTGAAGAATTATTGATTTTTGCACCATACATAATTTTCAATATAATCTTCTTCCTTGTCACTGCTCTTCATCCATTGGTGAATCTTCCTTACACCAATAAAAACTTCTCACTTTATTCTGGAAATTTACAAATGAAGATTTATTATTATTAGATGCCACACTTTTTAGAACATCAGGCTCATCATGGCTGTTATATTTGAACCATTTTGTCCAGCCTACTCTCTAGCCTTCATCAGGTTTCTGTTTTCATACTCAGTAAATTTCTGAGAATTTTGGACCAATACCTTTATTCAATCCACAAGATAGATTTTTTTTCATTCCTCTTTCCATGCTTAGGGGAGAAATACATCAGTTGATACCAGTCTTAGCCACATTATAGTTGCTTGTCTGTTTCTTCCATGGAACCAGCATATGTGACTTTTATGTGACAAGGCCTATTACATTAAAACATTAGTAAAAGCAGCTTGAACCGAGGAATCAGAGAGCTGAGTTTGAATTCCAGTTAAATCCATTACATTCACTTACGTGCTAATACCCTTGGGAAAGGTATGAATCCTCTTCTTCTCCCTCTAGCTAGACCGGGTCCTATAGCCTTGGATGGCAACTGGTCTACTGCAGAAAGAAATGGCAACCTACTGCAAGAAAAAATCTGCTTTGTCAGTCATGTATTGAAAGATACATTATTGCTTAAGTGTGTATCACACATGGTGCATAAGTGACTGAAGAAAAATATCTGTTTCTCTTGCAGATTTTAGCTCAATCCCAAGGTTTGTAAGTGCTGAAAACACATGGACTGAACTAAGGGTCCAATTTGAATTTCCATGAAAATTACTGAAGAAGGACAGAAGATACAATGACAGAAAAGTTGTGATTTTGGCAACTAAGATAAGCATGCTGATCTGAGTAAAAAGGCATATCTTAATGCAACATTTTCACATGAACAGTCAAGTAATAAATGTATGGCAGGCTGCATATTTATTGATTTGTCCTCATATATATTATATATATGCTTACACACACCTATCTATCTATCTATCTATCTTAAATAGATAGATAGATAGATAGATAGATATCTATCTTAAATAGATAGATAGATAGATAGATAGATAGATTTAGAATTATATTAAAGTTTATTGTACTGATCCCTACTCTATATCTTATCTTTCTCTATGTAGCAAATTATATCTATGTAAATATATATATATATACAGCAGGCACACACACAAGTATATACACTCTTGTACATAAACATATACAGATATATTATTACATCAAAAGAAATATATAAAAAATATAGATTTTGAACATATTTGTAAAAATATGTTTATGTATATAAGAGATATACTCTAATGTATACATATTCATACAAATTTACAAATATATACATGTTTGTGTGTGTGTAAAAATTTCAGATAGAGTATATCTGTAAAAGGAAAGTATAAAAAAAGAAAAAAAAGGAAAAGTTATCTTAGGTAATGTGTTTTGTCCTCTGAGTGATATTGGCCTTGATAAAGACCCTCACAGAATGAAACATGTCGGCTAAGATAAGTTGTCCTGTTGTCTTTTTTCACACACACACACACACATATATATATATATATATATATATATATATATATATAGTTTTAAGGTATGCTATATTTGTGGGTTAAAGTGCTCAATATCAAGGATAAAGCGTATATAAATATCAATGTGTACATTGAGCAGTGACAGTCTGTTTCATGCTTAAATGGAATCTTCAGAACAACACAGTGCACATGGCCTGAAGATTGTGTTTAAGCATGAAACAGATTGTCAGCACTAGTGTTGACCTCAATGTCCACTTTATATATATACACTTGAATGGATTAATACTAAATATATATATATATATATATATATATATATATATATATATATATATATATATTAGTATTAATCCTTTCAAGTTCAGGAATTAACATAAATAAAAATGAACATAATGCATCTTCAAATAACTCTAAACATATCAAACGACTATACCATAATCAAATGCATTCAAACTATAATTTGAAGGGAAAAATTCTAAAAAACTCATAAACATCAATATACCCACCACTGATACAAGTAAAACAAATAAAATTAATTATATACTATACTAAATTTAATACAACCAACCTAGTTTTCCACAGTAACTCTTCTCCATCAACAAGCATCTTACAAAATGCCAACATCATATATTAATTTAAATGTCCTTTTGGGGATTGCATCTCTGATAAAAATGTTAATGCATATGTTAGTTTTACAACAACAACGATGATGAGAAGGCTTATTTTCACTTCAATGATCATAGTTCAATCTCAGAACATTTAAAGGAACAATCATGTCTACATTGACATAGACAGATATTATTTGAAAATACATGAGTGCTTCATCAAGATAATAATATGCAAAAACTTAAAATTCTGAAAGCTCTTTATATACAAGATTTGCAAGTATAGTAAGAAAGTTATTAAATGTTTGTGGCAGCAAAGTGTTATTTAAAAATAGTAAATAAAATACTACAATTAAAAAACTCTATTAAAAAATCACATAAGTTACCTCCCTTGCATAGCGGTGAAAAAATATTTTGAATTTACGGTGTTAATGCATAACACTTCCCATAGATATGCAACCCCAGAAGATGGACTCAGATGCGATTGAAAGTATTTGGGAAAATAAAAATTATCTGAAAGAAAATTTTGTAGTTTTTCTTGATCAATTTTCTACAGCTACCAAGAAATTAATTTGTGGACTTGAAAGGATTAAAAATAAAATAAATAAACATAATACATCTAAATTATTTAACCAAAAATGCTTGAATGAAAATACACTGCTTATATATATATATATATATATATATATATATATATATATATATATATATATATATATAAGGTAGAGAGAGAGGAAGACAGGTGTGCATGATTTTTTTTTTACATTCAAGCCATAATAATTTCAGGGTTATCCTTTTATAATTTATGCTCAATGTATTTTAGTCCTCTGTGTGTGTGTGTGCATTCTTAATCTCTCTCAGAAATATGTATATATAAAACATGGTCAATTCATCTAGTATGAGTAAAACTGGATGAAATCTGTTGGAATGAGAAATATATAACTAATTTAGAAATCATTTTAATTTTAATCACTTGGTCTAATTACCCAAAATAACGAAGAAAGAGTCAGGTTGATGAATAATTCATAAATACTTAGAGCAAAGAACAAATGAGGCATACTGAATATATATATATATATATATATATATATATATATATATATATATATATATAAAAAAATAAAGTGCCTGAAAACCATACCATGGATTGACCTAAGCCCTGTAAGTGAAACTAGATAGAAACTTGAGAGCCATCAGTGGTTGTGTTAGCATGAAGTCACAAGTCATTATGACTGAGGTTTGAGCATGCTAACCTTGTTCAGACTCTTGATCATGTTAGATAACATGCTCTCTCTTGTAACTAAGGCCCCCTCAGCATAGTTGCAGTATAAACTACAGCTGGGCTCTGTGGGTGTTGAACAAACAGAAATTTGCCTGAGCAGTCTTCTGCAATGAGGATTAGCTAGCCACTCTTGTAGACTGGTATCCTCAGATACGAGTGGCTGTACCATTTACATTTATATACAAAAATGTAAATTCTTAGACATTAATACACTGGTATGCCCGGATACGGATTTGGTTATGAAGTTGTTCTATATTAAACTGAATACATATTTGCCTCTCTCCCGAATGTCTTTTCTCAGATTCTTTTATACTCAGAGTGGCTTTATTACCTTACTTGATATGAAATGATTAAAAAAAAAATGTGAATTTGGTTAATTGAAAGGTTTAGATCTAAAGTAGTTTTAATTCAACAGAATCTTCAAGAAAGCTCCACTGCTCAACTTTTCTCCTTGAGAACAAAGTAAAAGAAATTATCATGATGATTCTATTTCTCCCAATGTAACACAACCCTTATTAGGGTGAGAAATATGGGAGATATCCAATATGATACTAAGAAAACTTAAGTACAATACAAGTAGAGAGTAACAAGTCTGTATTGTTCCAGTTTTTCAAGCAGAAAAGGACCGACCTACCTGAGAATACACTAACTACTAACAGGAGAAAATATACTAGTAAAATACAGAGTTGTCAATAATATTGTAGGAGAAAACCAAACAAACACACTAAAGAATTTTTAAAAAGAAAAAAGTATTACTTTAATTACAGTGGTTGTGTTAGAATGAAGTCACAGGTCATCATGATTGAGGATTTGAGCATGCTAACCTCGTTCAGACTCTTGATCATGTTAGATAACATGCTCTCTCTTGTAACTAAGGCCTAGTTGCAGTTTATGGCTTATCAACTTTCTGCAGGTTATTTAAAACCAGATAATATTTTTAGACTGTAAGAATTTTCGAAGCCCAAAATGCAAATTACAAGTTGGAGAAACAACCATTTAAATATCTGGTAAGTGTTTTAACAGAGGACAGAAAGTGTAACACTGAAATCTGAAAGTGCACTGGGATAATGAAGGTTGCCTTCCAAAAGCTAAGCAACGTATTAAGAAATAGGAAAACTACATTAGAAACAAAGCAAAGAGTACTGAACTATTATGAAATATCAGTCTTTCTTATATGGAAGTGAATGCTGGACAAATATCCTTCCAGACAAAGAAGAGACTAGAAGCAACAGAAATATGGTTCTCTAGAAGGATGCTAAGAATATGAGGGAATGAACATATGAGCAATGAGAAATTTTTAGAGAAAATGAAAAATAAAAGGATATTAATACATAATATTAGGAAGAGATACTTGAAATTTATAGGGTACATAATGTGGAAAGAGGGCTTGGAAATTTTGATACTCACAAGATATACTGAAGGCAAGAAAGAAAAAAGGAAAATGGCTCATAGCATATCTAGTGAATGTGTGTAAATTGATGGCAGAGCAAGGTTTAGGAGAGATAACAAAAAGAGAAATTTTTTTTAAGAGTTACAAAAGACAGGTAATTGAGAGGAGCCATGATCACCATTGTCTTGAAGAAACATGGTGCATACAAGAAGATAATTTTGACAGAGGTAGTTTCAGGTGACAAAGCAATCTGTTCTGTTACTCAAACATTCAAAGTATCTCTGAAATAATAAGAGGAAGCTATGAATAATGATTTTTTCTTGATCTTGATACTAGTTCACTCAGCCTGTGACTTATGCTGTTAGAGAACTAGAAGTCTTACAAGAGATGCAGATAACACAGTATTGAGAAAGAAAGAAAACTGCACAAACTCCCAGACAAGGTGTTAAAGGAAAGCAGGAAGAAAGGACAAACTATCAATTGTAAGAGGTCATCCTGTATGGAGGGACAGCTCAAGATATGAACTAGGAATTGGAGATATCAGAATTAAGTATAAGCAAATACAGAAATTTATCCATCTGGGAAGTTTTATAACAGGCAATGGAAAATGCAACACAAATCCAAAAGCAAATTGGAGTAGCAAAAGATGCTTTCCAAAAGCTAAACAAAGTACTGAGAAATAGGAAATTTCAGTAAAACAAAGAAAAAAGTTCTCAACAGCTATGTAATTACAAACTTCCTAGAGAGCAGAAAATGCAGGAAAATTTTCTCACAGATGAAGAGGGGACCTGAAGTTACAGAGATGTTGTTCTACAGAAGGATGTTGAGAATACTGTTGTTTGTTTTGTTTGTTTAACAGTATATCAACTCCTTAAGGGCTATTTAATGCCAAAATTTAATTTTCTTGGGAGCTTGACTAATTTTTTCTTTTTACAAAAATCTATTACTGGTAATTTTTTTCTTTTATGAAAATCTGTTGCTGGTAATTTATTTATTATTTATTTTTTAAAAATCTATTGCTGGTATTTCTTTTTTACTACAAAAATGTATTTTTATACTTTGCTTTTTGATCCCAGTTTGGTTGTTCCCTATTTTTCCATATATGGGGCCCTAACAGACGCTAACCACCCCAGGTCAGATTGGACCTGAGAACAATAGCAATTAAGAGATAGTACCACAATCCTCAAAACGTCCTGACCAACAAACTTGCTGCCAGATGTAGTTTATTGTCATACTCAGGACAGGAGAATACTACTGATGGCATTTGTAAGTAACAAAGTTTTAAGTTAAAATGGGTACAAAAAACACTTGTACTTAGCATCATAGCACTTAAAAGAAGCAGCAGCAGCATTTGACCTGAATGCAAAAATAACAATGTCTGCTTTAGTCCCACATTCACTTCTATACTTAATGCCAAGAAATTAGATTCTTGCTAATAATTCCAATTATTGGCTTGCAATGCTTTTGAGACAGTAGGTAGTAAAATTTTGTGGGTGGCCAGAAGATGTGGCAGGTGCAAAACCTAGAAAGTAAGCAAAACAAGGAACCATCTTCTGAGAGTTTGAATTGAGATATATTTATAGAATATAAGTATTGAATGTGCAAATATATATTACTGCATTTATACAATACTGTTCACCCTGCTGAAGACCCAAGAGCCACTTGAGGTAGAGACTTACAGAGAAAGAGGTAAGGGGCACAGTTTATGAGGATATGTAGGAAAGATAATCATAAACCTAGACTTGAACAGCTTCAGCGTGGAGTGATGGGGAAGCATTGTCTTGGGTGTTGCTTCCACAGATTATCATATTGTGGAAAAAAGCTGTTTGAGTGGGACTTATACTCACCAATGGAATACAAAGAAAATGAAAGTGGTTCACTACAATGTGTGTCACTTGGTAAGTCTTAGGCATGAACATTAAAACTAGTGGAATTAAAGAATGGAGCTTGTCAGTATACTTTCCATGGAAATAGCAACAGATTAGCAAATGACTCACAATGTTTCATCTGTGGGAAAGAGGTTGTAGGGTGGAAAATAATTTGTCGCCACAAGGCGCACTAACACTTTTGGACTGCATTTTTGACCTGATCTGGCCCTTGTAACGATACAGGATAGCAAGAGGAGTCAGGTACTTACTAGAGCGGTACAGGGAACCAACCACTTTTCCGGCATCTTTAGTGATGGATAATATGCAAAAGTTACTCTTGAGATCTGGGTTGAGCTTAAGGCCCAAGAGGCACTCAAGACACATGACTTTCCCAAGAGAACACCTGCTCATTGTGATAGCAAAAATTCAGGGTCTGCTCAATGATGAGGAAATATCACTAGTTTGCTTTTTGAGGTATTAAACATAACCAGCCAGCTTTTCCCTGACTGATTTGCTAGAGCTAGATCAGAGGAGAGATCAGCTGCTAGGCTCTGGTCATTATTTACATTTAATATTAATTGCATTATATAGTTAAGTTTGCTTTCAAGTATTAGTCACCTAATTTCTGGAGATATTTTTTAGTCCTTCTTGAACGAAGTGGAAAAAGGATGTTTTGTTTGCTATCAGATTTACTAAATACCATAAAAAAAAAACTTTTCTTCATTGCTCTTTTTCCTTACTTTGAAAATCAAATTCATTCAACAGCCCTGCAACAAAGTCACATGCTTCAAACTCTACAGTGCTAACATATGCATGTCATGATTAACAAAAGAGAGCAGCTATTTATTTGTAATCCCTTGTTCAATAAACTAGCTGTAAAAAGAATGAATTGATAACTAGATGAGTGATGTAAGAAAGATGCCACATTGTTGCAACAACGTTGCATGTAGAGAAGAGATCCATGCCTTGTACACTGTCGTTATACTTGCCAAACTAGAGAGGACCATAGTTTTAAAAAGTAATTGATGGTTAGATACTGTTAGATACTGATGCTGAGCAGAAAGATCAAAGGTTTTTAATATCATCTGTGTACTTGGATAGTGGAAACAGGGCAAGCATTAACTGAACAGTACAAAAGATAAGAACTAAACAAGTGCTGAGACCTTGTTAGGGCCAGAAATAAAGACACAAAAGAGGAATTGAGTTAAATGTTTTAACAGAAACAGTAATACAAACTTATACAAACGAGAATGTTTCAACAAGAATATTTGGTCCAATTGTCAGAGCTGACTGCTGGAAACTTCTATCTCCAAAAGGCAGTACCTGCTCCTGTTTATAGCTGAGAGAGTCCATGCATGCAGGGGTAAATTACCATAAAATAACCCTCAACATGAGCAGTGGAATGAGAACAGTCTACCCAGTAGACTAAATAAAGGGTTCATTTCAGAATTCCCTGTAGGTTGCATGGATCAACAAACACCTGATTAAGACCAGGGGACACAATGGCTGAAATGTTGTGATAACAACAGCTAAAATAAAGACATGTAAATAGTGTAAATAATGATAACTCCTCATTCCAGAAATTCAGAAAGAAAATATCATCTATGAAGGGTGGTCCGAAAGTCTTGTTACCCCATACCAAAAAGTAATGAGAACAATACAGTAATAGAAATCACATGTACTGGATTCAGTTTATTCCCTTTCCTTGATGCTGTCACACATTGAAAAGGTCCGTGTGAACACCATCATTTTCGTGGCACAAAATGTTACAGTGCCATGTCCTGTGTGATATTTTATGAAGCTGTACTTTTTTGGTTGCTGCTAAGACTCTCTGAAAGGTGTCCTTCAACTGATGGATATTCTGGTATTGTTAATGTGAAACTCTCTCCTTGATAATACCCCACACAGCATTGAAATAGAAAATTATATTATGTAGAGGTGATAAAGACTTTTCGACCACCCTGTAGTTTTTTATCTTTCTTTTGGGATCCTTTTTACTATTAATGAAATATTTTTTCTTTTAGAAATTCTGTTTGAGAAATATTATACATAAAATAATTATATTAATTATATTAATTGTAAGTAATAGAAGCGTGAATTCTTAATCATTTCTTCTTGATTTTCCATTCATTGGTAAAGTAAAATCATTTCTATTGTAAGACTGAAGTGCATTTACATTCTTAATAATATTTATCTAATTCCAACCTCCTGACAACTGATTTCTTTCCTGGTTACACAAAATACAATTTGTTTTCCAGAGCGAGTTAAAACAAATTTTAATTAAAAATTTGCAAAATTTAGTATTTAATAATTAACAACTTTCAGTACCATATAGATGATTTTCAGTACTGTGAGAGTGATAGAATTGTGGTAAAAACAGTGTTTAGTGATAAGCAAAAGAGAAAAAACTTACCATTCTAAACTGGACTCAAATGAATTCAACACTAAAATAAATCTTTGGTGATTGTTTTATACATTTTTCTTCTATCACCAGACTACTGTTTCACTGCATATAACTACTGAATGAATGAAGGTTTTGACATATTTCTTTAATAAATCCTACCAATAATATCTGATGAACAGCTGGTAGTTCATAATTACAGAAGCATCTACTAAAAAAAGAAGACAGTTCCTGTTTATAAGAGCTTGTTGGGATCTGTTTACTGAGGTTTTTTGTTGCTATGTGAGTGTTGAGATTCCAAACATTTAACAACAACAACATCACCAACACATCTTTTAAAGGAAACATATAATAAAAGGTTATTTTCTGGAGGAAAAGTAGAAGGAGAATATCATTTAAAATAACATATATTCTCTTCAGAAATATAAAATAACAATAAAATGTTCAATTTTCCTTGCAGAGAAATTTGTTTTATCATGTAATTAAGTTTCTGTAGTGCAGCATTTAATGTATAGACTTACTTTATGACAGTCAGTCTTATGTGTTTGTGAGTTCGTAGAAAAGGTTTAGTTGGCAACTGCTGGTTATTTCCTTCTACTGTATGCATGGACAAAGCCTTAGTCAGAGACTTCTGGTTGTCATCTCTTCTAGTGTGTGTGTATGTGGGTGTGTGTGTGTGTGTATATCAATCTGGCCTCCCAAATTGTTGTGAGCCTTGAGAAGAAGCATGCTTCTATTTTTATATCCATAAGGGAGATCCAAAATCTAATTTTACATAGAGCCATGTACTTGTTCATCTGTGAATTTCAAACTTCAGAGAATTTCAAAATGAACCCTTTCTTTAATCTATGAGCATAGATCATTCTTGTTCCTCTGTCTATGTATAGAGATATCTTGTCTTGTTATTATTTAATAAAAACCCTTTTAACAGAAGGGAAATAGTTAATATTACCAAAACCATTATGGCAAGTCTTGTAATCTTACAGCTGAAATGATTAGATGTAACTATAAGTTTTATGCTAATAATTTCTTCTTTCACTCGTCTCTTCCAGCTTCTTGCTTTCCAATCAATTTTAATCTTCAAAAATTTAAATGCAATATCAGTTGTTATCTTCTCTCTACTTAATTTCCCTTCTTGTATTGTTCTCTCTCCTTAATGATATTTTTCTTTTTCTCTTATGCTCTCACACAAAGTAACCCCTTGTTCCTTAGTGGCTTTATTGCCTTGCTTGGAGTGAAATGATTAAAATAAAAGATGAGAAATTACCATTATACTTTGACTTATTCAAAGTAGCATTATTATATTATAGACACTGCATTTCAGCCAAGTATCCTCTGGCTGTCTTCCGGTGTCCATTATCTTTGGCTATAATTAACACATAAGATATATCATATCTAATGGTGAATTAAAAAAATGTCTGGTATGGCAGATTATATTTGGAAGAAATGATTATGCTAACTTCTCTGGAATAAGTTTCAAGAAATAGAGAGAGACATTGTGTTGTTGAGAGTGAAGGAAGTAAAAGAAGCCATGGACATTTTTCAGGCCAATATCAGTTTCAGCAAAATGTGATTTTTATAGCTTGGAGAGCAGCTTTACATGTAAAGTAATGTAATCGTGTTACAATTATTGTTGTGAAAAGTTTGTTTTGAGTACTTTATTTGCTATCACTTCTATTTCTTAGCAATTTATAGTTTGGTACGATATGTCACATCTCACTTATGTCATAACACTCTTTGCTTATGTCACAACATTCACTTTTTTAATAATATTTACCTTAAAATTTCTGTTTCTTAGCAATTTATAGTTTGGTACTATATGTCACATCTCACTTGCATCACAACACTCTTTGCACAACATTCACTTTTTTAATAGCATTTACCTTAAAGTACATTTGCTACCTAAATAGCCTAGATGTTTAAATATATAGATACACACACACACACATATATATAAAAGTGGACACTGAGGTCAAAACTGAGCAGCGATATTTTGTTTCATGCTTGAACACAATCTTCATGCCTGATTATTCTCTACCCCTGACACTGAACACTTTTAGATATAAATATAGTATACCTTAAAAGGATATTTTGATCAAATATATATATATATATATATATATATATATATATATATATGTATATATATATATATATATATATACATGAATTCGAATCTAACAAAATGATAGGATAAGGAACAAATAAGTGTTATGGGAACTTACCTATAGCGATAATGGACTCTTCCTTACACTATAAATACTGCGCCTCTCAAGAGATATAATGAATGAATGGCGTAACGAGTCGAGACAATATTAGTTCACTCTAAACCAGACGGACAGTCATTACTAACACCTTCAACTTCTTGTACTATATTTCTGTTGTAATATATCTTTGTTATTCTACTCTTGTGTTCGTGTTGTTCTTCCTTGGTTCTAACCTTGGACCATAACTGTGGTGCGAAGATATTGGACCATAACAATAAGAAACATTTTTAAATGTAATGCTTCGATTTTATTCAAGCTTCATCAGAGGATGAATTATTTCATTTTCTGGTAAAGTTTAAATATGAGCAAAATATGTTAATTTTATAAATGTTTATTATTTTTTTCTTATCCTATGATATATTGTTTTATGCTTGAATTGCCAAAATGTAACTGTAATTTCTATGCTAATAGATTATAATTTTTATAAGCTTTTGTAGCACGACTTTATAAATTTAAACACAGTACTAGACTGGCAGTTAGGTCTCATGATTTTGCAGTTGAAATTGCTAGATGTAACTGTAAGTTCTATGCTAACAATTTCTTCTTGTAGTTATAACTTCTGCAACTCTCTACAGGCTTATTGCTTTTCAGCCAAATTTGATCTTTTCTATCACATCTAATCTGGTGCTTCTGATATGTATTTAAAGATGCTTGATAAAATACAAAGAAGAATTTGCAATGTTATTGGTGCTGACCTGGCATCTCTACTTCAGTCATAATGTAGCTTCCCTATACCTTTTCAATAAATATTTTCATGGTAATTTTTATAAGCTTTCCTAGCACAACTTTATAAATTTAAGCACAGTACTAGACTTGCAGTTAGGTCTCATGATTTTGCATTTGAAATTGCTAGATGTAACTGTAAGTTCTATGCTAACAGTTTCTTCTCTTGCACTTCTCACTTGGGGAACTCTCTTCTGGTTTCTTGCTTTCCAGTTAACTTTAATCTTCAAAAATTTAAATGCAATGTCAGTCATTACGTACTGTCTTCTTGGTTCGTGTTCTTTTATTGTTCTTACTTTCTTATTGTTTCACACTCAATAACCCCTTGTGTCTTAGTAGCTTTATTACCTTGCTTGAGATGAAATGATTAATATATATAGTGTTTGTATGCAACAAGTATTATTCTGATCCTAGACAGGTTACAAGAAGCAATAGTTTAATCTCAGGCACTGGATACATATATTTTGATTCTCGGCAGATGCGAAATTCTATGTATAAATAATCTACCTAAAAAAATTAAATGAGTAGGTGGTTTTTAGAATTGGTAGACTTACCTTTTCTTTATTCCACAAGAACAAAATCTATTTTTTACCCCCATTAAAAAACAAGGATCCTGCTTTCCCTCCCAAGGCTTAATGTACTGATAATGAGTCGGGTACGCTATGATCATCCTTCTTTGTACATTATGGATTGGCAATACAGAATCACAAACAAGGAAATGTATCAAATGAGAGAGACCATGTCAGACGAGACATACCAACAGCAGCAAAACATAAAATGTATAGCACATGTCACCAGAAGAAAAAATAATGACATAATTTTAGCATTCCACACTACTTCAAGTAAAAGGTTAGGAAGGAAACTCCCATCAATACTGGAATGAGTGATAACAACTACTGGATTTGAAAAACCTACCTTGCTAAAAATTGTTTTAATAGAAATATTTTATAAATTTCTGTTTAATGCAGTACTAGCTGTTTAGTCAATGAATGCCAAATGTTTCCTTGTAGGGAAACGGCTAATACTGTCATTACCAGTACCATTATATAAACAAACTTACTGACTTATATGTGCTTACTATGCTATAATGATGCAACTGTACATGCAAGTCCTGACCAGTTGAACTGTTTGGAAGGCGAGATAAACTGTTCTTCATCTCTCTTTTCCTTCTTGCTGATTTACAGTTTTCATCAGCTTCAGTGGGAGTTGTACAGCAGTGGGAGGTACATGTTGATAAATACATCAATGAAAAGAGATACCTATTAAGTGCTTCATGAACAACTTTTAAGAAGAGGCGTGTGCGTGTCTGTGTGTGTGAATAGATACAAGGGCTTCAAAGATGAATTGATATATTTTTTAAAGCAACTAATACATTCTTTCAAAATTTACCCCTATTTGCTATTATGATAAATGCTACATTTATAAAGTGTATCGGGTAGATATGCCTGTTTTTAAACACAAGATAAATTTAATATCCTCTGTCTTATTAAAGATTACTGAGAGGCACATTTTCTTAAATAAGACTTTCAATCGCTTGGCCGGTAGTTATTGAATTTCACAGATTAAAAAATAGGGATGTTTACTGAAAAATGTGTACACGCTAAATATAATGTTTAGGGGAATATATACATATATATATATATAGTCAACTCTCCTGCTGAATTCAACATATGAGGGTCAAACAGATCAGTTCCCAAGGAACCGACACTCCGGCAACAGCACATGAGATTTGATTATAGTGGTGAAGGTTTCGTGCAGGACCATCCACATTCATATATATATATATATATATATATATATATATGTGCACACACACACACACACACACACACACACACACACACATATATATATATATATATATATATATATATATATATATATATATATATATATATACACACACACACATATATATATATATATATATATATATGTATTATTAAAAAATAACAAAAAATACTGTTTGACTAAAAAACTATTAATTGACTATATATACATATATATATATAAACCAAATAATTAGATATTCGCAAATGTATATGCTTGCATTAGTGTGTATACACAGATAAATGAATAAATATTTACTTAATTTAATATAAGGTGTAAAGAAAACAGTGTTCAATGTAGTTAGACAGAGCTAAGAAGTATAATATTAATAAATATACATATATCTATATTTGTAGTGTAACTTAAAGTTTCATGGTTTTCCCAAGTTGTACTACAAACGTAGGTATATGTATATTTGTTTTTATATATATATATATATATATATATATATATATATATATATATATATATATATATATATATATATATACACACACACACACACACATATATATATATATATATATATATATATATACAAACCGACACACACACCTCACTCTCTTTCTCTAGAGATAACTGGCAGCTCTTGAAGAGTGTGCTGAACAACAGCAAATCTTTAATCTCTCGTCAATTCTATCAATTTGAAGTTCAGATAAGGTTGAATTGTTTGCTCAAAAATTCTCTTCCAACTTAACACTAAACTCAATTGGAGGACACAAACCTAATTTCTTCACCAAGTACCCAAGTAAGCATTGATGCAGATGACAGTACCATTTACTCCTGCCTCAATAGAAAATCCATCAGAAATGACAAAGTTAACCTAGCCACTGCTCTTGAAAAAGACGTTCAATTAGTGGTTAACTGGGGCAAGAAATGGCTTGTAGTTTTAATGCTTCCAAAACAAAACTGCGCTCATTTAACCGCCATATAGAAACTTGCCTGCCCTACATAGTATCAGTTACGCCATTTCCAGAGATGTGTGTGTGTGTGTGTGTGTGTGTGTGTGTGAATTGACTTTGATTTGTTTCATTCAAGTCAATGTTAAACCAACTGATACTGGTAGAATTTTCAGGATATACTTATATGAGTGATATATCTTGATATTTTCACTGTATGATATCTATCCTTATTACAAAACTTATAATGTCTTGTTTTGAAAGTATTAGGCTTTACTGAGCTTTTTTACAATATACAAGGCCCAAGAGCCACTCAAGGTAGAATTTTACAGAGTAAGAGGCGCAGTTTATGAGGATATGTAGGGAAGATAACTGTTCACCTTAGACTTGAAAGGATTTTATTGCAGTGATTGGGGAAGCATCTTCTTGGGAGCCATTTCTGCAAAGCAGTGGTTTGTGGGAAGAAGCTGTTCTGCATGCAGATACTGTTTACCTTGAAGCGTCTAAGGACATGGGCTGTATCATTTAAAAAGTATCTCATAGAAGAACATACAATAATTCTCTACAATTATTTTGAATCATTATCAACTTAAAAGGAACTGGTAATTTGATTGCTTGCAATACAAGCCCCAAATATTGTTCCGCCTTCCCAGTGTTGTCTGCTAAATGACACAGGTTGACTATTTTTATGAGGGATGTAACACAGTGATTTTCAACCACTGTGCCTATCCTTTTAAGTTAGCCACTAAATTACATAAAAAATAAGAAGCAAGAAAGACTACATTCAACTGAAGTAGAAGTGAGGATCTGCTTATTGCACATTCTGCCAAACATTAAAAACATCATGAAAAAATACCAGGCACAAATTTTACACTAAATAATCGGCACAAATACTTGAATGGAAGCATTGAAATGAAGTAAATTTCTATTTGCCTGTGTGTGTGTGTTTTAATCTATAGTTTTATTTCATAACATTTAAATATATATCCTTTAAAAATTTTGCTTATTGTACCATGATCTTCTAATTTGCTCCTCGGTGTGCCATTGCTTAAAAAGATTGAGAAACACTGGTTTAAAATCTAACTCAGTTATCAGGTCGATCCAATTGAAGTTTAAATTCATCACAAAAAATTAATGTTCAGAAACTAGTTTACTTATACATCTTTGACTAACTTACATGATTCTCTTTGTGATCTTTTTTCTTCAAGTTGGTAGTTTGAATGCTTTCATGTCTTTAGCTAATGTTCTTATTATCTTACATCTTTTGTCCTCTGTTTAAATTGGCAACACAAGCCGGTTAATCCACTTTTCTTGCCTATTACGCTTTTAATTTTTCTTAAATCTCTTTTGGTGACATTCTTAAAGCCAATTTCTTTCTTCTTATCTTTTCAATGTTTTCAATTTCTTTATTGATTATTCTTTGATCTCCATTCAACTTTTTCTTTTGCAATTTCCAACATTGTGTTTCCAACACTCAATTACTTTACAATTACTTCTTTTCTCTTTTGAAATTATATCTTCTTTCAGAACCATGGAAATGTTTATTCATTGGAAATTTACAAAAAATGGATATCAATAAGTATACTATTATCTATATATTTATTGACAATAGGATCAACAAGCTTTAAGTTGCATAATAATGTCACACACTACCAAATAATTTATTGTAAATATTTTTAATAAAAAGAGATATTAAAAATTGAAATTGATATGATATATTTATAATATAAATATAATCTGAAAATTTGATCAATCTCAGTTGGCAAAATCTTTTTTTTACTGAGAAAAGAATGGCCTGTCTAATAAAGCCTGACACTGTATGAATGTGAGTGTATATTTGGTTACAGAACGACAGAAGTTCTTTCTTCGGGATTATTTATTTATTTTTTTACATATTTTGGACGATTTTTCTGGTTTCTGTGGAAAATTGAACTATAAATGGTTCAAGTACTTCTGACTTCATAAACCGTTACCAAAGAATTTTGTTTTTGTGTTATGTCAACATCATTTTTTTTCATTTTATATTTAAATTTTTACTGGAAATGATGGATACCTGGTATTGGAGAGTTGAGTGTGAATTTCATTTGAATCCATTGCATTTATTTACATGCTAAAAACCTTGGGAAAGGTATGAATCCTCTTCTTTTCCTCCCCAGCTATGGGTAAATAGCAGACTAGACTCATTTCTATAGCCTTGGGTGGCAACCAGTCTAGGATAAGGACCACTCTGAATTCAAAACCTGTAGGGGTTGTTTGGGAACTTTGTGGCACACTATGCACCACTTCTCTGTATTCAGCTCTTAGCTCTTCTAAAAATTGTGGTTGGTTCTGCAAAAGCCTTGACCACTATAAACAAATGATTTATGCAGGTAGTCTGGTGGTCACTTTCTAGGAACAAAACTGCTTGAGCCTCATATGTCAAAATTCATGGGAGAGTCAGTATATATATATATATATATATATATATATATATATATATATATATATACACACACACACACACACACATATATATATATATATATATATATATATATATATATATATATATAGATAGATAGATAGATATAGATATCAATAGATAGATAGATATATTAGGCAAATTCGATAATAAATTTATTTCAACAGATAAGTTTTTAATATCTGCATCATCAGACCAAAATTACATTTCTCCATATATAAATATATTGAGCTCTCTTCATGGATCTATTGGATTATCTACTTTATCAACCTACTTGGATTATCCTTACCACTTACAGATTTGGTATATATATATATATATGTTAGGAAAATAAATAAGAAAGAGGAAAAAATTTTGTGTGATGTGATTCATCCTTTAGGACTTTAATGTTCAATAAAATAATTTTGTTGATGGAATTATACATGTATATGAAGAGGAGGAGGAATATAAAAATACAAGTGTTGGTTATTATTAAACACAAGCATGAAATGCTGAAAATGTGGGAACAGTGAAATTTTAAATTTTTAAATTTAATTTATTTTCTTCTATATGTGTCTGGGTATACAGTCGAGCCAGTTTCATTCAATTTCCTTATGCTTTTGTTTTTATCACTTCATGAATTCTTAGAGGATGAAAAGCATCAAATTTTTTCACCTCTGTCATTAATTTGCCTAATTTTGCTCTATAAAAATTTATGCATAATATTCTCCCATACATATAGATAAAGGTAAATGGTGCTGCTACTCAAATCTGAGGATGCTACTCTACTATGGTAGCTCGCTAATCTCCATTGGAGACGCCTGCTCAGGCTGGTGTCTGTTCAACACCCACAGAGCCCTGTAGTTTATACTGCTATTATGCTGAGCAGAACTTAGTTACAGTTTCTGGAAGAGAGCACATTATCTAGCATGATCAGCAGTCTGAACAAGGCTAGCAAGCTCAAACCCTCAGTCATGATGACTTGTAATTTCATGCTAGCACAACCATCAACAGCTCCCAAGGCTTGGGTCAACCCATGGTATGATTTTCTGGTACTTTCCAAAGATGCTGTACACTGGCACTACCTCCTCCAGTCACCTTCCTGAGAAATCAACCATGATGAGATTTGAACCAGGGTCTCAGGATCAAAAAGCAAATGTTCTAACCACATGCTCATGTGCCCAATTCCCATATATATATTTAGATCGATAGATAGATAGGTAGACGGAGAGAGAGAGAGAAATTGAGAGAAGAGTATATATATATATATATATATATATTGATACACACATATATATATATATATATAAATGAATATATCGCACATATAGTGTTGTTAACAGAACAGTATTTGATGTAATATAACAGAGGTGTTAAGTATATTATATATTGTATATACTTAACAGCTCTGTTAGATATACATATTATCCATCACTAGTAACACAACCCAGAGTTTCATACACAATGCAATCTTCAGGTGCTGAGTAGTATATATGTAGTGTGCACATATGTATGTATGTTAACATGGTTTATATTATATATATATATATATATATATATATATATATATATATATATATATATACTGTGTGTGTGTGTGCATATGTGCATATATGCAAACTTACCTTAGATATATATATATATATATATATATATATATATATATATATATATACAGCAAAGCAAAAGTATAAGGTGGAAAAAGGAAAGTTCTTACATATAATCTGATGTGAAGAAGCCATTTTTAGGACACCTGATTCACACAGGCTGGATTCATCTATGTCCCAAAGGGAAATGACACCATGTGTTTGCTTGCAGGCTGCTGGGGAGGAAGATTTAGCCTCAGCTTTTGGCCCAGGCTAAAAAAATGAAACCTTACTGTCTGTCTGGTTGCTGTCCATGAACAGAAAAATGACTGCCGTTTTAGTCACTGTATGGAATGACATCATGAAGCAGCTGTCATGTGACCCATGTAACTTATCTCCACCAAATGGAGATAACCACCTTCTGTATCCTTACACACGCATTTTTGCCTCTTTCAGATATACTAGGGAAATGTATGAATTCATTTACTTTTCCCTCAGTTATGGGTTAAATAGCATGGTAGACTGTAGTCTCTAGCCATGGTTGGCAACCAGTCTAAGAGAAGGAGAATTCTTAATACAAAACTTTAAAGAGCCCTAATGAACTATATACTATACAACCATCGAAGAGATTATGTCGTTCACAACTTAAATATGGTAACATCCACATAACTAAGTCAGATCAAAGACTCCAATGAAGTAGACTTTAAGGACAGTTCTTTATTCTAAAAAATGCATATAAATGTTAGAAATTATAGAGGAAAGTGGTGATCTCGTGGTAGATCTTCTTGTTGCTATATAACAAGTTCTTTCTGGAGATATGTTGTCTACATACAAATATGGAATGATTACTCTTGTACATATTACTGTGAATTAGTTGTTCCATTCACCACTCTTGCAAATTCAAGAAAAAATTTGCGCGAGCCAGTGTGAAATTATTTTTTAATTAATGAAATCCTTGTATTAAAAAAGTTCACACATCTATGTGAAATTAAATTTTGGATCTCCATTACGCATATAAACATAGAAGCATACTGATTCTCGAGGTTCAAAACAATTTGGGAGGTCAGTTTGATTTACACGCGCGTACACACAGACGCACACAATGAAAAGATGACAGCCAGCAGCCGCCAACTAGGGCTTTATCTACGAAGTCACAAACACATTAGGCTGACCGTCATAAAGTACGTCTGTCGATACATTTCACATAATACTAGAAGCACTTAATTACTTTATAAAATTGTTACATTCCATGCTAATAGGAATATATATTTGAAAAAGAAAGGTGGATAAAATAAGTAAAGGTTTATTGCAAAAAAAAAACAGTACAATAAGAATAAAGGTAACAGTTATGCACAAGGTTGTTGCAAGTCAAACCAGTAGTGAGTGCTACTATCGGAAGGTCGGTCGTTCTTGCGTAAGTCTTACTCAACAGATCTCAGCTAGTAATATTTACCAACCTTTCCACGGAGTAAGATGTGGCACAAGGCCGAATTTCATGTGGGGCAATTTGATCCCGTAGGCTCTGCCAATAATTCCCGTAAATACCGCATGAACCGGTTCGGGTCTGTCTACCTCTCGGGACGAGACTCTGCCCTTCGACATAGCCTCATCCGGGTTCCTCTCTGCCCGAAGGCAGTGAGTTCGACAACTACTAAGAGCTGAGTAACAGATCGCAGCTAATATATTTAGCTATCCCCACCAACGAGGGTTGCATGTGGCACAAGGCCGGTTTAGCGTGGGTTCTTCGAGCCCATAGCCTCGACCAAAAATATTCCCTTTTGAACCCGTATAAACGTGTTCAATGTCAGTCTATCTCCCCAAATGAGACTCTTCCCTTCGGTGGAGCCTCGTCCGGGTTTCTCTCTGCCTGAAGACAGTGAGTTCGACCGTCTAGCTGGAACAGGTCGCAGCTAGTATATTTAGCAACTCGCCTCCACGAGGGTTGCATGCGGCACAAGGCCGGTTTAACGTGAGTTTTCCGAGCCCATATCCGTATAAATGGGTTCAGGGGCAGTCTACCTCCCCGAACGAGACTCTGCCCTTCGGCGGAGCCTCGTCCGGGTTCCTCTCCGCCCGAAGGCAGAGAGTTCGACTGTTTAGCTGGAACAGGTCACAGCTAGTCTCTGTAGTCCGTTGACTTACAGATACTTATAGGTAGTAACTACCTATAGTGTAGTCACTTATGGGGGTGATAGGTTATTCCATTACATCAAAAACAAACTTCGCTGCAAAGAAAATTGAACATTTTATTGCTATGGCATATTTTGAAAAGAATATATAAATGTTATATCAACTGTCGTTCTGCTTCTACTTTTCAGAGGATAACCTTATTATGATTCATTTAAAAGATGTTTTTTTGTTGTTAAATGTTTGGAATCCCGACACTCAGATTGCAAATAAAACCTAGGTAGATGGATCCCAACTCTATGAATCTTGTATAAGGCCAATAGGAGAAATAATTTTAAAAAATTCACTTCACAAATCTTTCCAAACAGATTCCGAACATTTTCATTGTTTCATTTTTACAGTTTTTTTTATAATTGCATACAATGATAAACGAAATTTTTAATGCTATTTTACATTTAACAATTTTTATCTTCATTGTTTGAAGAACTGACTGAATTAAGTGCAGTGCTAGCCTGGCGACGAGGTCCCAGCAATTTACAGTTGGATTGGCTAGAAGTAACCGTAAATTCTATGCTAACAGTTTCTTTTCTCACACTTCTCACTTGTGGAACTTCCTTCCAGCTTCATGTTCTTCAGCCAACTTTAGTCATCAGAAAAATGAAATGCAATGTCAATCGCTATCAACTGTCCTTCTGATTCCTCTTTTTGTTTTCGCTCCTAAGCAATGTTTCCGTTTCTAACTCTTCCACACCCAGTAACACCCTGCATGGGCTGAAATTGGTTTATATATATATATATATATATATATATATATATATATATATATATATATAGTAAAATTGTGTTTCTTTATTTGTCTAGTAAAAGCGTGTTTCTGTGTGGCTATAATATAGATTTTGTTTTGGAGTATAATAAAGATGTGTTTACGCACAGATACAGTTGTGTTTCTGTGTATGGAAAAGAGTGTTTCTGTGTGTGTACCGTGTACGTTTGTCTATGCTAGTATATAATAAATATGTGTTAATATGTATATAGTGTAGATCTGGAAAATTTAAAAATAACGATCACTCAATAATACTCTTAGAGTAGATCTCAGTGCTAAACAACAGGCAGCCAAGAGAGACAAGAGAACAGATCATGATGTCGAAAATACTTATGACATATATAAAAATATTTGTTGATATTTCTCCTGCAGGGTCAAGAGATTTATTCAGATTTTGGCACAAGATTTAAGGTTAAATATATAGCCTAGGTTGTCTAGACTTGGGTGACAACAAGATTATGAAAATCAAAAAGAGGGTTGGTCCGAGTAGCGATCCCTGGGGGACGTTTCTTTTGACCTCTAGGGTTCCAGAGGACTGGCCATGGACCTAATACTGTTAGGAAAGATTTGATGATCAAGAAGACCCTTCCGGTGATTACTGGAGAGCTTGTGTAGTAAGCCTTTGTGCCACACCTTGTCGAAGGCCTTTGAGATATCTAGTACTATGGTCCTTGAGGTGTGTTTGTTATCAAGAGCCTCACTGATTCAGCAGTGGATCGGATCGACCGAAACCCATACTGCTCATCGCTGAAGAGGTTGTTCTTTTTTGGGTGCTCGACGACTCTTTTATTAATTATGGCCTCTAAAAGCTTACTGATGATACTAAAGAGACTGATGGGTCTGTACTGGGAATGGGACAATCGCCCGCGTTCTTGAAAATCGGGCATGCTTTTGACACTTTCCACGGGTTTGGGAAGGTCTTCTCCTTCAAGGAGCGGTTAAATAACTTTGCTAGTATTGCGGGTAATTCTGGGATGATGTTCTTAAGGACAACTACTGGAATTTTGTCGGGACCGGTGGGTTTCTTAGGCTCGAAGACTTTTATAAGTCTAGAGACTTCTCGTGCTGTGATGGTAATATTACTGAGATTGTGCTCGGTGAGACGTGGGAAATCGGGGAGGGGATAGTCTTTGTTATCTAAGGTTGAATTAAAAGAAAAGATGGAGGTGAAGAGGTTTCTCTTATTTGTAGAGAGTGTCGTGATTACAGTGTGAATTTTGTTCATTATAAACTGTAACTGAATCATTGTAAAAATAAATATTTTGACCTGATATGAAAATATATTCCCATCTATCTCTTATTTTCTGATGTTAACCAATCCTTCACGCTTGATATAATATAATCTATCTGCTTCCCTGCTTACTGTCTCTCTTTTCTTTTTTCTTTTTTGGCTTCATGACCAGTCGTGTCAAATCAACTGTTGTATTTCTATCGTCACTAGCTGGATTTTTCTTGTTGAGAAAAATAAAGTAAAAAAGGCAGGTAAAACTGTGGGTTTATTTTGTCAAAATTTATATTTTAAAATGACTGAGGAGCGAGTGTGTTGAATAAGTTAATAGTTAGAATACTTAGCAAAAAAAAAAAAAAAAAAAAAAAAGAAAAAATAAAGAAACTGACAGGAAATTTTTTAAAAATTAAGTCATCCCAACATTCAAAATTGAATTCAGTTTTCCCCGCGGTCTAACGCAAATCATTACGTTATGGATTTACATTGCTAATTATTCTTTCTTTCTTTTTTTTTAATTATTTAATTTTTTTACTTTTTTTTCTATTATCATCGGACAATCTTCTTCTTTTTAACAACGTGCCTGAAAGATAACCTCTCTTTCCATTCCCTTTTTTCTTTTGATTCCTCTTGGCACCGTGATCGACAAATAACGGAAAAAATTGCAAAAAGCGAAAAAGAAAAAAGAATGGATTGATCAACTGGATTAATTAGGAATTAAATGCTGAAAGTGAGAAAAAAAAAAGAGAGAGAGAGAGAGAGAGAGAGAGAGAGAGAGAGAAATAAAGTATAGAAAAGGAAAAAAAGAGAGCAAAAAGAAAAGTGAAAAGAAATGCGAAATTGCAAAAGCTTGTCACTAAAGAGAAAGTGAAAGCCGGAGAGTAAAAATGGCCGGCGCGGAGAGAAGGGATGAAAAAGGTCAGTTGTTATGCACCGCACGAGGAGAAAAAGGTGGGAAATGGACAAATTATTTGATTTAAAGACGGAATAGATAGATAGATAGATAGATAGATAGATAGATAGATAGATAGATAGATAGATAGATAAGAACAGAATTAGATACAAACAGACAAATGTGCAAAAAATAAATAGATAATGAACAGACTGAAATAGATAGATAGATTAGATAGATAAGAACAAATGTACAGATAGATAGATGTGAATAGAATCTATAGATAGATAGGAACAGAATTAGATAGATAGATAGATAGATGAACAGAATTAGATA
Organism: Acanthosepion pharaonis; assembly: GCA_903632075.3. NCBI lineage: Eukaryota > Metazoa > Mollusca > Cephalopoda > Sepiida > Sepiidae > Acanthosepion > Acanthosepion pharaonis. Next base: position 519,338 of record CAHIKZ030005476.1, read on the forward strand.
TGAATAAATAGATAGATGAACTGGATTAGATATGAACAGAGAGAGGAACAGAATTAGATAGATAGATAGATAGATAGATAGATAGATAGATAGATAGATAGATAGATAGATAGGAACAAATGTACAGATAGATGTGAACAGAATAGATAGATAGATAGATAGATAGGAACAGAATTAGATAGGAATAGATAGATAGATAGATGAACAGAATTAGATATGAATAAATAGATAGATGAACAGGATTAGATATGAACAGAGAGAGGAAGAGATATGAACAGATAGATAGATAGATAGATAGATAGATAGATAGATAGATAGATAGATAGATAGATAGAACAGAATTATGTGAACATAATGTGAACAGGTAGATTAACTAATGATCAAATTTATATGTGAATAGATAGATATAAACGGACCAAAAGACATATGTAAATTGGGGAACGTAAAGTTTATTTCCCAGATATTGACACATTTGTGAACAATAAGTGGAGGCTGATGATGAAGAAACGAGAGAAATAAACTCTTATGTTGTCTAACTCGACCGAAAAGTAAGAAACGGCAAAAATTCATTGATAAAATAAATACCCAATTATTTAAAAAGATATTATGAATAAATGCGAGCGTGTGATGTACCGAAGCGTGAGATGAGAAAAAGAGCAAGCGAGAAACGACTTCTACTATAAACAGACCCAAAACCACGAAATGGTGTTTGTTGGATGCATGGATGGATGGATTGAAAGAAAGAATAAGCCGTAAAAAGGGAAGAGTTATGACGTATGCAGATGTTGAAGAACGAAAAGAAAGAATTGCAAGCGTGGTTGGTTGGTTTGTACCACATATTGTGCGGCATCTTATCTTTCTTTATATACTTGATATGCCATAGAAAAATGAAAAAGGTGACGACGACGAAGAAGAAGAAGAAGGAGAGAAGAAGAAAATAAGAAAGACAGGCAAAAGCGAAAAAACAACAAAAAATACCAATGAACAATACAGAGCACTTGTCTTTTTACTCTTTAGTCTTTTTACTTAGCATCTGGTTCTTCGAGTAGCTGTTTTTCTTACTTTTCAGATTGCAAATTATTTTATTTTCTCTTTCTTTATCCATCTCATCATCATCATCATCATGATCTTTTACTTTTTCTTTTTTTTTTTTAATTTGTTACTTTCTTGTTATTTGACAAAACTGCAGGTGAACTTAAGGGGTTGTCTAAAAAACTTACTTTTCGAGAAAAATGGTTCATAATTTAATTTAAAGAAGAAATCAATTAAGTAATAATTACGTGTTTGTTTCTAAACAAATTTAAGAAGAGATTGTTTTATGTTATTTTTTCTAGAATATTTTTTAAAGAAAGTGCATTTTTTTAGGTCATCATCCATCATCCGATCAATCCATTCCAAAATATACATTTCATTTTACAACACCGTTTTCGTACCATCACGAACGACTTGACCAACTCTTCTTTCTTGGCCTTGTCAATACAAACAGGTTGGGTCACGTTCGAGTCTCATAGTGTCGAACGAAACCCATGAATAATAACAATCCATCGTCATTGATTATTTTCGTCTTGTTTGCTTTCTTTTATATTTCGCTATGTATCATCTTTGTCATAATAATCGTAAGTGGTTTTTAAATGATTCTTCTTTTCACAGGAACATCCGTTCGCTTTCTCTTTCTTTTCGATCACTACCAACAGAGAGATTTCACTCTACGACACTTAGTTTTCACACACACGTTTTTCTTGTTTTGTTTCAGTGTTATAAGTTTTCTTTCGTTTACACTTTGATTTACATTTTTTTCTTAAAGAAGAATCCGGTAAAATGAATGAAGTCTGATGTTTGCTGGGGATCTATCTCTAACTCAAGTCATAAAAAGTGCTTCAGGCCAATTATCACAAACTGACCTCAAAAGAAAGAAACTAAATTCTGATTTACAATCGATTACAAACAAAAATAAAACATTTAAAAAAACTGTTCTATTCGATATTTTTTATTTTAAATTTAAAAATCATCGAAATTTTGTGCAATTTTCCTCAACTTTTCTTTGTTCTGATGAAGTAATGACAATATTTTAAGCTTGTGTTGTATTTTTAAAGGGCATGAAAAAATGAACGAATAGTCAATCTCAGACGAGAAGTGCACAGTCTCATCATTTTACAGTTGAAATAGTTAGATGTAACCGCAAGTTCTATGCCAACAATTTATTCTCGCGCACTTCTCGCTTGTGGAACTCTCTTCCGGATTTCTTGTTTTCCAGACAATTTTGATCTTCATGCAATGTCAGTCGTTATCTTCTGTCTTCTTAATTATCGAATTGTCCTCTCTCGTTAATAATGTTTTCTTTTTCTCGTTTTCTTTCTTTATTTTTTCTCATGTGCTCTCACACTCATTAATACCTTGCGTCTTAGTGGCTTTATTGCCATACTTGATGTGATTAAAAAAAATGTCCCAAACAACATCGTTGTGTAGTAATAAGTAAATTCTTGAGTGTAAGTTTTTAAAAAAAACAAAACAAATATGGTTTTAGTAGAAGTTTGAAACTAAAAACATTAGTGAGAGACGTGGGTGCTGAAATGTACTCGACTAGATCCATTTCCCCAAAACCAGCATAATGAAATACTGGTTTTGGGAAGAAATGTTTAGTCAAGTCCGAACAAAAGTATACGAATGCACAGGATTTTTTGTGTTTTTTTTTTCTAGGAAATGAGTTGAGAACATTTTAGCACCTCCTCGGAGTAACTGAAATTTATTTTCAACTTCAGACACAAACTTTTTTTTTTGTGTAGTCATTGTTACACTAGTGGAACATATTTTAAGAATTTTTTATATCAGACAAGCATGGATTTTATTTTTTATCGATACACAGAATGTACTTCACTACTTAGTACTAATGTGTGCTTACACATTGTATTATTAAAATTAAATGATATATCAATTTATCCTGATTTTACTCAAATTTTGCACCCATGTCCCGTCACTGAAAGAAAATATAATTAACGAGAAAGAGAGATACCATTGTTAAAAAAAAAGGTTTGTTCTGTTTTTTCTTTCTTTTTTTTGTTTTTCACTCTTTCCTTTTCTTTCACCCGGCACCTTTTTCTCGTTCGTCTTATTTATTTATTTATTTATGTTGTTGTTATATTGTTTCTTATTCGTTTTTTTGGTAGCTCATTAGAGTCACCGCCATCACCTTATACCACTTGCGGGTATAATCAGAGATAGAAAGAATGAAAGGTGCGCTAAAACAACAGTCGATAGAAACGGATGCAGCGGGTAGATGGAGACTGAAAAAGGTGGGGTGCTTTTGCTCTCCTACCCACCAATTCCTCGCCTCCAAATGCGTGAGTGAAGGACAAGGAGTAACAAACACTTGTTCAGTTTGATGGTAGCTCGAGAGACAGTTTTCTTCTGTGTTGTGTACAAGAAGTGAACATATCGTCGTACAGAGTGTCTGTTCGTTTTTTGTTGTTGTTTTTTTTAAAAAAGAAGAAGAAAAGTGGAATGCGTAGGTAAAGATAAGTGTTGTCGAAAGTAAAAGTGTTTATAGCTAAGTGTTAAGAAATCTAGGTAAGCAAATACACGAGTGATTTTTTTTTTACCGAGGTCCGATTACGTTCGAAATAGATGTGATTGAAGTGCTTTCTTGTTAAGGGTTTTTATCTTAAATTATACGCCGTCGTATCGTAACGAAAACATTATGTGAACGTGTGTTCACTGTCTCTTCTTGCCTGTCTTTTCCCTAGCCCGTAAAATTTTCAACCTATGCGTTGTGGTATCTCTTCAGGTTTAGGAGCAGATTAGAGGTGCGGTGGGGGTGAGGAGTTCCATTTATTCATTTATTTTTTAGTTGTTTTTAAAACACTCTTTTTATTTTTTACTAACGCTCACCCAATACAAGGCTCATGAGCCACTCGAGATAGAAGGTTACTGAATAAAAATGTCGTATGCACGGTAAGAGTAAGAGGTATGAAGTACAGTTTATGACGATATGTAAGAAAGATAACAGTTCAATCCTAAACTTGAAGAGGTTGCGATAGTAGTGATCGGGAAAGCATCCTCTCGTGAGTCTGTCGGAGTTAGCTCCTCCTTTAGTTCCTTAATCTTTCACCAGGGGTCTCTCTACTCTGGCTATAAATACTGGCTGACCCTTCGCCTCGATCTCTTTTTTCCTCAGGCGTTCAGCCTTATGCTACCTCTCAGATGTGAGCTCTCACAGATACAGCGTTTCCCAAATGCTGGGAACACGCTAAGAACAATACACGTACGTGCGAAGACTCACCACAACACACACACATAATAAACACCACACACATTCTGTCCATGTAACTTGTAACCTTTAACTTGTTATTAATACATATATTTGTTTACATATAATTTATCGGTCTTGTTTGTTTTGTTTGTTTTTCTTTGGACTTTCTCATGTAGTTGGACCGGCTAGCAGGAAAATTCTCACCCACGTGTATTCTTCTACAATACATACTCATCACCCCCACGGTCCGCTACAAGTCTGTTCCACAAAGTAACTGTGCTTGGGAAGTGGAACTTTTTTCTGGTTTTGTTTTTTACAGTGATGTTCACTCTGTACAAGGCCCAGGCGCCACTCGAGGTAGAGGGTTAGAGAGTAAGGGGAACAGTTTATGCGCATAGGTGGGGATGATAACGGTTAACCATAGACTTGAACAGGTTAAGATTGTAGTGATCAGGGAAGCATACTCGAGGGAGTCGGTTTCACAGGGCAATGGTTCGCGGGAAGAAGCTGCTCGAGTGGAACTTACTTCTCAACAATGGTATACGGAGGGAATGAGGGTAGTTTGCTGCAATGGGTGTGGCATGGAGGGTCAGAAGAGGTGGAACCAAGGAATAAAGTTCGTCCGAGCACTTTCCATGGAAATAGCGACAGAATAGAGTCAGTCTTGCCAAACATCCCGTCTGTAAGATATTGCAAGGTGGAAAATTGTCATCCAAAAGGACTCGGAGACGCTTTTGGATTCTATTGAAACTGTAAAGTGATAACTTGGCAGCTACGGCCCAGTATGACGGTTCCGTATAGGATACAGGTTCGATTCCTGTCGGAGGATGCATATTTTCTATGAAAATTTCTCGGACATTCAGGCCGGTAAATGTTTGTTTAATACTGTTTATTATAAACAGAGCATTTACTTAAATATTTGTATTTATAAAAAGAACGTATAAACATGTATTTATATATATATATAAAAGGCAATATATATATATATATATATATATATATATATATATGTAAGGCTAGATGCTAGAATAAAACAACACGTTCCAGCGAAAATCCGAAACCGGAAGTACACTCCCTCGGACATTCTGACCAATACGTATGGGTCTTGCATCGCAGAACGCCTTATAAATAGCCATAATTGTGCTGTTAGTTTTAGTGCGGACGCTTTTACCATCCTTCGCAAGTCGCACTCAAATTACCACCTAAAAGTTTTGGAGGCCATCTATATTCTATCCTTAAACCTTTCTCTTTGTAAACAGAAGGACTTTATATTAGGCCTCCAACTAATTACCATTTAATTTTTTTTCCCACCAATAAACTTTGTCCATTGTTCTTTTTTTTATTATATAATTTACTCGATTATCTCTGTTGAGCGAAGTACGAAACCGGTTAGCTAGCCTGTTATTTATTTTTTATTTTTATTATCATGAGTGGTAATAATAAAATTAATTTTTGTCTATTCATGACAGTGATATATATATATATATATATATATATATATATATATATATATATATGTGTGTGTGTGTGTGTGTGTGTGTGTTGGAATGTGTCACGAAAAATAAATGATCTCGTCTCTTTCTCTCCCACTGTCGTAGCGACGGGCACAGTCTCCACTTCTGAGACTGAAACTACCCTCCTTCTCATTCCAGCCCTTTACATAGAGCTTGGTAACTCACCTATGCAAAACACCAACAAGCCAGCTACTAATCACAGTTCCCACGCCTCCCCACCTTTACTCGCTTTGGGGGTGTCAAGTTGACCGATCAACTCATTACACGCCCCCCCCGATTTTAAGATCACAAAGCTTCTCAGTTCGAGAGATGGTCGCGTCTGTCTGGTGATTGCGTCCGCATATATACAACTTGCACGCTTGACATATTGGGATAACCACACATGCGCGAACTCGCTTGCTCCGAGGTGGCAGACTTCCAGATTCATCTCGTGTCTCGTTGTCATGATCGCAACTCGGGGCAGGCCTCTTCTGTCGGGCACTCCTTCTGAGCGGGATGACAGGGTCCTCATTCTCGGATGAACTCTCGTCCGTTGAGCTACCATCCGCCTCTGGACAGCTGGCCACGTTGACGTCCGCGGGTAGAGTACTGATGTTTGAGGTAAAACTCAGTGGATCCGACTTAAATATACCACTCGCGCACCATCTTCAGAGTCACTTTCATCATTTGATGACGGTTTTAACCCTACAACTGGCCGCAAATCTTTAACATGACAAGGCACGCCATCGACCCGCACTGACTGCGGGCTGATAATCTCGGTAACATGCCCCATTCTAAGCTTGTCCGTACACTTGATGTGCGGGGTCTTAACCCACACTACGTCACCAATTCTGTATTTTGCTTGCGCGTCGTAATGTCAATGCCTCTCAGCCGTAAGTGATAGGAGTGAACCATGTTAGCCGGTGCTGTTGTAGGCGAAACACCGTCTTTAGGCGTTGCATTATACCAATAGACTGCTTCGGGGATCGAACATCGCTTCCTGGCTACAATCACTTTTATAGACCGGTGGCTCCTTTCTACTATGCCGTTTCCCTCCGAAACATAGGCACACCGGAACCGAAGCTGCACACCCCACTTCCTTAAGAACTGCGGAATTTCTCTGAAGAAAACGCCGCACCATTATCTGTCAATATTTCTGCAGGTGGTCCCCGGTCGTAAAAAATTGACGTATTATGCTGGCAGTGTCCTGCCGGTGCAGTAGTCGCCAAATGGCGAAGCGAGAGGGTCCACAGTCAATAATAGTCAAATAGTGCTGGCTGACAACATGCGTAACATCTATCCCCAGCCCGTTCCAAACATGGGTAGTACTCAAGTTTCCTTTTTGCCATTGCACCGGTGCCGGGTCAATTGATTGGCACGCCTCGCACCTCTGCACTACTGTCCTAACATCCGCCTTTTTGACTGGTGGGTCGAATATCTTCGAGAAGTAGAGCGTCCGTTTAATCCCGGGATGCCCACACTGTTCATGTATGCTCATGATCCGCTCGAGGTCCATAGTGAGCGCAGAAGCCGTACACGGCAGCTGCAGAGGTTCAGACTCTTTCTGAGCAGCAGTCAACCAACGTTGCGGAACGCGAGTCAATGCATCTGCTCTGTTGACTGCCGATTTAACTAACACTACATGTCTGTGGATAGTTTCAATCAGCGTGGCGAGACGCCTTCGTATCAACATCTCGCTCGACACCTTGGTGGTCAGTCGCGCTCTTCCGCAAAGTGCATCTGATATCCAACGCTGGGTGCATGCTGAGTCCGTGACGATGTGTAGCACTGTTGCTTGCCATTGGAGCGACAGGTTAACCCCTTTCAGAGTGACGTCTAGTTCAGCCAGGTTTATGTGTTGTGCATCATTTTCAGGTCGTAACTAGCAGGCGTCTTCTATGATGTACCCGTTATCATCAAGGGCGACACCCATGGCCAACGAGCTGGCATCCACCCAAACGGTGAGCTCGTTCCCTTAACACACCAGTCACCTCGCACGGGATCGTCTTTCATCACTCTCTCCATAGTTTCAGTTATCATGTATCTTAGGGTAACGTCGTGCACCTTGTCGTCCCATCCTGACGAAACAGATGTTACGCGGCGCTTTATGGCTGCTGCCGCCACTCTGAGCCAACCGCATACGGGAAAATGGCCTACCAGTTTCCCACACATGGAGAAGGTACTCCGACGAGTGATCACCCCCTGGGTTTCCGGGACGTCACTGCCTCGCCTCCAGAGAAGTTTTTCTCCATCAGTACTGACGTGTAGTCCAAGTACATTCGCACCATCCTGTAGCGGCTGTGGGGCCTTGCACACCAAGCCAAAGCGCTCCAGATGTTCCTTAACCCTCGTTGAAGAGGCCGCTTTTTCATTGACGTAAACATCGTCAATGTAGGATGACGTTGCCCTTCGAATTTCCTCATCCTGCGACATGACCATATTCTTAATCGTTGACATGATTTTTGGAGCCACATTAAGACCAAATCCCAATCGAGTGAGGCAATATCACCGTCCTTTTACCATGACAGTCTGAAAGGGCCAGAGTGATCAGTGGACTCAGACTTGGAGGTAGGCCCTTCTTAAATCGAGGGTGGCCACATTGCTCCCTTGCTGTCGCCATTCCCGCAATTTCTGGGCACAAACGTCCGCGTTGGCCGTATATGCATCTACAAAGTTATTCAATTCCCTGTAGTCCATGACCGGTCTCACTTTCCCCTTATTCTCTTGCACTATTGCCATCAACGGAATCAGTCCTCGAGGCGGCCCTAGCTCCTCCTCGGGGTACGGCGCAAGCCAGCCGTTTGCTATTCAAAGCTGCAATTCCTTTTCTTTTTCGCTCCTGATATGCTCTGGAACCGGGTACTCTTCTATTTTATTTTTCAGTGGCGTGGGCGTTCGTCCATCCGCCCACTTCCACGTTGCGGTCCATACGCGCCTGCGCTGGTCGAAAGTTGCACTGAAGTCAGGTTCGTTAATCCTCAAAGCAGCACAGATGGGCGGATCAGAAAACTTGACTTCACCCGCCTCTGTGATGCGTACGCCGCCCAGCTCCTTAATAATGTCCATCCTAAGGAGCAGATCAAAACCTAACAACGCGCTGTCCACGAGCAACACACTGACTTTGACGGGGTTACCGTTGTTAATACTGAGTTTGATGTTTCCAACTCCCCGGCTTCTGAGAGCCTTTACATCGGTCGTTCGTACGTTAATCTTTTGTCTGCTCCACTGTCGACAAATCGAACCGTTCATGAGTGACCGAGAGCAGCCTGAGTCTACTAAAGCGGTACGCGTTATTCCATTGATGAGCACCTTAATCACAGGGAGCGCCTCTTTCATGCTTGGTGCGGGGAAGAGACCGGCTGACGTCGGGTCCCCCATTCCATTTCCCGGACACTTAAAGGCAATGTGACCTACTTTATGATATTGGAAGCATCGTAAATCGAGACGTGCCTTTCGTGCCAACCCGCTGCACATTTCTTCGCGTTGATAGCAGCAATCTTTGGCAAAATGATTCGGCCCAGAGCACCGATAGCAGGTGACATCGCCATGGCGACGGATGGCTGGGGTCGGACCTTCTTTGACTTCAGTTGGTTGAACAACTGCGGCCACTGGTTCATCAGCCTCTTTTTCGTCGATCATGATAGCACGAGCTCTGGTCAACAATTGATTGAGCGTCATGTCTTCCATTCTGGATGATGCGCGGAGTATTTGCTGAACATGACTATGTAATCCAGATACGAAGGCACATGTCATCCATTCTTCAGGAAGCGGTGCGATCGGTACGGCGAGCTTCTTTAATTCCGCCACATATACATCTACTGTCTCGCCAGGTCGCAGACGACGCGCCTGGAATTGGTCATAGGCCACGAACCGGTCAGTTCCAAACGCGTTTAGTAGAGCGCGCTTTATTTGCTCAATGTCACTTTTCTGTTCTTTGTTCAGCTGCCTATACACAGCAAAGGCACCGCCTTTCAATCGCAGTGGAATAATCAGTTCAATCTTCGTATAATTAGCAGACCAGTTCCACATTTTCGATCCATTCAACCACAGACTGTCCACTCGTATCACCACTGAATTCGGAGATCAGTTTTATGTCGAACGGTCTTTCCGCCATCTTGCTAGAGACAAAATAAATGCCGAAATAGCTTATGTTGGAATGTGTCACGAAAAAATAAATGATCTCGTCTCTTTCTCTCCTACTGTCGTAGCGACGGGCACAGTCTCCACTTCTTAGACTGAAAAACTACCCTCCTTCTCATTCCAGCCCTTTGCATAGAGCTTGATAACTCACCTTTGCAAAACACCAACAAGCCAGCTACCAATCACAGTTCCCGCGCCTGCCCACCTCCACTCGCTTTGGGGGTTTCAAGTTGACCGACCACCTGATTACATATATATATATATATATATATATATATATATATATATATATATATATATATCCAGTTGAGGTCTGGGATGAACTTAAGTCCCAATAAGCGGAGACAGCGAATGTCAGCTCTTCCGTGAACAGCCCTTGTAATCCCTCTTCTCTCTGGGTCATTTAGTACGCGATCTTGTCTCGATACCTGACATCCTGCTAAGACATGACGATTCTGACTCAACGTTAACTCGGACAAAATATGGCTTGTCAATCTAAACGCCTCCAAAACTAAACTTCTCTCCATTAATCATCTAAGAGACCCTTTATGCCTTCGATCTGCACGGCTGGTGCTAACATCCAGGAAAGTGACCTGTTGTACTTTCTCGGGCTAACGTTTTCAGCTGACATGCAGTGTAAAAACGATATTGAATCAACTACTAGCTCTGTTGCTAAGAAAGTTGGTTCACTGTGTCGTGCGTGACTGTTTTTCTCTCCAGAATCTATCTTACACATCTATAAGTCAACCATTCGTCCATACTTAGAATATATTACTGCCACATATGGTCCGGTACCCTAGTTATTTACCTTGAGCGCCTTGATAAAATCCAAAGAAGAATCAGCAATATGGTTCTGATCTGGTGGATCGACTTCAGACACTTTCCCACTACGGAAAGGTTGCCTCTCTGTGTCTTTTCTATCAATACTGTCATGGTAATTGTTCGGATGACATTTTCGCTATGGTACCTAGACTTTTTAAATTTAAGAGCAGTACTAGACTGGTGTCGAAATCTCATCAATTTACTGCTGAGCTGGATAGATGTAACCGTAAGTTCCAGGCTAACAGTTTATTTTTCGCTCTGAGAACTCGTTCCCGACTCCATAATTTCCAGCCAAATTTAATCCGCAAAAATTTAAATGCAATGTCACTCGCTATGTACTGTTTTCCTGATTACTCTTTTCCTCTTCCGCTCATTATTAAAGTTTCCGTTCCTAATTCTTTCACACCCATAACCCCTTGTGTGTTAGCGGCTTTACTGCTTTACATGGGGTGATACCGATTTAAAAAAAAAAAGTTCTTAAGAGTCGCTGCTTTGTGGAATAGACTCTCGTGAGTATGTTTCTCTGACTACTACAATATTAACGTCTTCAAGTCTAGGGTCAACCTTTATCTATCCTACATATCCTCATAATCTACAGTTATTATGTCCATAGAACAATGTCATTCAGTAACCCTCTACCTTGAGTGGCTCTTGGGCCTTGTATAGATTGAAAAAACAAAACAAAGATACACACACATAATTTGAATGGAGACCAAGTAGCACTACTTAATTTCTTTCCAGTAACATGGCTGTTCAGAACGTAGATCATGAAACTACCTATTTTTTCTCGAAGTAATTTTTGACCCGTTACTTTTCCTCTTTGTCCTTGTTCTGATATCCATTCACACAAATTCATGAAGTAGCTGACTCGCAGTTTGCCCACTATTTTTCTTTCTGTATGTCATGCGAGTATTAAGCTCTCTCGACCTTCTTTCCTCGATATGTGTCTCGAAAATCTTTTTTTCTGATTGTTGCTCTAAGTAACACTTGACTCACCCTCTTCACATAAACTTGTTAAGTAGGTAACTCGCTGTTTATAATCTGCCTTTCTCGCTTTCAAGAGTCTTAAATTCTCCAGGCTTTCTTTCCTCGATATGTATCTCGTAATTCTCAGCTGTCTTTTTCTCCAGCATTTTTTTCATAGTTTTTATTTCCCAGAAAATACTTTGTTGCTCACATCTTCTACCTTTGGTATTTTCATCATTCGCCGGTGGAAGTACATCTTTGTTATTTCAAGTCTCTTCTTCCGCTGCGAGGGGATTGGGCAACCTGACTGCCTAAGCGCCTCTCGAAGTCTAAATCCAGCAGTGGTTTTTATAAAAATGCTGCATTCTTTGCAAATTTATCTGTGTGTTACAAAGACACGCGAACAGGCTCTCATAAGTATAAAGTCAAAATTCAGGGGAATTTTACGTGTGAAATTCCCTTAACATTTTGGTTAGCATCGTCTATTTGCCTATGTGTACAGGGTGTTTTCGCTTTGCTCACTGGGGTATGTTGGTAAACAAGCAGATGAATTAATTTGATTAGTAAATGGCATTGAATCAATGCAATTGTAATATTAGCCGTTTCTTTATAACGAAAAAATCGGCATTCATTGACCAAGCAGCCAGTGTCGTTTTAAATTTATAAAAAAAAATTTCCCTTAGAACAATTTTTCAGGAAAATGGGTTTCTCAAGTCCACTGTTATCGCGCTTTCCAGGATTGATGGGGTTTCCTTCTAAACCTTTTGTTTGAAGTATTATGGGATATCAATGTCTTGACTATGTCATTATGGGATATCAATGTCTTGATTATACCATTATGGGATATCAATGTCTTGATTATGCCATTATTTTCTCTTCGAATTATATTTGCTACCCATATGTAGTTTTGAAAGTTCAAAAGTAAAGTGGCTTCTGTTATTTTGCAAACTTCTTTGTGATTCTGTAACACCAGTTCCCAAGGTTTGGAGAAGGATGATCCCCGCTAAGACCTACTGGCTTTATTCGTGCAAAGACATTTTAAACCATTGTTCTGATAGTTTAGGCGTAATATAACCCTTCTATGCTAAAAAGGTACAAAGATAAGCAAACTCGTCTAGTCTTGTAAACTATGCTTTCTGTAGCAAGTTTGATCTTCACTGTTTTGTATATCTTTCTATTTTTTAAAGTAAGGTTCATCCTGTACAAGGCCCGCGGGCATTTAAGGTAGAGGGCTATGTTAGGAGGTAGTTTGTACGGAGAAGATAACAGTTAACCCTAGACTTGAACAGGTTAATATTGTAGTGATCGGTGAAGCATACACTTGGGAGTCTGTTCCACAGTGCAGTGGTTCGCGAGAAGAAGTTGTTCGAGCGGAACTTGCTTCTCAACGACTGAATGCGGATGGAATGGAGGTGCTTTGCTACAATGTGAAGTCCTCGCTGTGGAGGTTAAACCTGGCGGAACCAAGGAGTGTAGTTTGTCTAAGCACTTTCCGTGGCAGTAGCAATAGGGCAACAAGACGTTTGACAAATCCCGCCTGTGAAAGAGAGAGTTTGGAAAATAATTTGTCACCCACGAGGACACGGAGACGCTTTTGGACTCTACCAAGGCTGGAAAGTTACGTTGAACTAAGCCAAAATGGGTTAATAATATCTTTTGAACCATAGAGACGTTTCAAGCAATTATTTCAGGCCATATTTTATAATGATATAAGAGTACTGCACGTAATATCAGTCTCCCGCCTGTATGGCAGTGAATGCTGGACAATCTCCTCACAGATGACGAAGAGACTGCGCAATGACAAAGTTTTAGGGAAAATGAAAACAAAAAGGACACAAACTTAACATCAGGAAGAGACAGTTGACATTTCTAGGGCACATAATGGAGAAAGGAGGCTCGGAAAATTTGACGCTCACAGGACAGACTGAAGGCAAGAGCTACAGAGGAGAACAACGCATAATCTCCCTAACGAAGTTCAGTGAATGGGTAGTGGATCACAGAAAGTAAATATTTATAAAGAACTCCAAAAAACAGAAAATTGTGAAGAGTCATGATCGCCAACATCCTGGATGTATCTATATATATATAATTATTTAAGAAATATTGAAAAATCCTTGGTTCAACCAACTTTCCAATATCTGAATAGTCAAACCTAAGGATCTCTAAGAAAATACTTTTTGGTCAAGTTAAGAACTTTGCAGCGCGCGCGCGCGCACACACACACACACACACACACACACACACACGTTCAATATATATATTCAAGTATGTTTGGTTGAATAATCTAGACATATTATGTCTTTTTATTTTAAATCTTTTCAAATTCAAGTATCAATTGTTGTTGTGGTGTTATAAAACTGATTAAGAAAAACGCCGTAGTTTTGGTTATTTCTTCTTTTTTTTTCTCAAGTACTTTCCATCTAAACCAGGATCATCTTCAGGGGTTTACTGCTAAGACAAAAATTAATGTAAATGATAGTTGTGAATTTATATGTACGAAACATGCTCCGTTACAGTCAATGTACGTTAAGAATATGTAAAAAAGGTAACTTAGTTTAAATTGTTTATTATTAATGTTTTAAAAATTCTCAAACTGAAAGTTAAAAAAAAAAATTCTTTTACAAATCCCAAAACATTGCTTTTATAGATATTTAAAAAAAAATTGTTGCTATACTCATAATTAATTTTAGTGTTGGTTTCATTTTTTATATAGAGCGCTTCGAGAAATTGAAGTTTTTGTTTTTTATTTTCATGGTGGTGTATACTTGGATTGTCAATTAAAATTTCTCTAAAACGTGAATGTAGACAGAAATGATATTTTAAATGTTGCACAATAGAACTTGAATCCAACATGTGTAAAGTAAGCCTTCTTGATAGTGTCGTAGTCATGAAGCCAGGATATATATATGATTTTACAATCTCACAAAGTACATTTAAATTGATATACAACGTTGGTCTTTTGCAAAACATTAGTTGACGGAGAAGAGTTACTGCGGATGGTTAAGTTGGGTGTATTAAATTTAGTATACCAGTTGGGGATATATTACTATTTATGAAATTTTTAGGATTTTTTTTTAAGCAGTGTCTTAGAAATTCACCCATAAAGATGATCTGAAAGTACTTTAGAAAATAAAAGATATAACCAAAATTAAAGCGTCTTTCTTATTCACTTTTGTAACAGCACTAAGAATCTGATCCATGAATGTGAGAGGATTAGATTAAAATAATTTAAGACAGCCAGACACCAGCATATATGATTTGATTATAGTGGCGAAGGCTTTGTACAGAACCAACCACAATTTTTGAAGGGCCGAATACAGAGACCTGGTGCACTACGTGCCACAAGGTTTTGAATTCAGAGTTGTTCTTCTCCCAGACCAGTTATGAAAGATCGGGTAATATTATAGGTGTAAAGACATAGATAATGTAATTAAATACTGAGATAGTCTTCGAACGCAGGCATAAGTGGATGCACAGGTGGACATGAGAATAGGGACAAATACGTGGGTAGATATATGTAAGTGCGAATTAACGCATATGAGGGTATGTAGATATTCTGCAAATTGCGTATGCATATGTGTGTGTATGTATATATATGTATGTACGTATGCATATATGGGTGTGTGTATATATGTGTATATGTGTATACGTATGGATGTGTAGATATATATATGTGCGTATGAGTATATATGGATATGCAGATGTCCTTGTGTGTATATGTATATATGTAAGTATAAGTATACATGGAGATAGGTATAGAGACATGTGGATGTGCGTTTTCTCTGCAGGTGTATATGTGTAAAGATGGAAATATACATATATCGTTTCGTGTGAATGTGTGTGTAGGTGTATATAGGAACTCATAGGCATATAAGACGATATAGGTATGTGGTTACAAATAGGGGTTTAAGGCATATGTGTAGATAAGAAAATGTAAAAGAAGGGCCTAATTTTCTGCTAGTGACATCTCTTCCAAATTTCTCCTCTAATATTCTCCAATTGGAAGTGAATTCTAAATAGCACGAAGAGAAAATTTTAGATTAGTATTTTAATTGAGATTGAAAGATACTACCCCAATGTGGAAAATAAAATTATTTAAATGGGAATAACTGTTGATGATTGGATACATAAAAACAACCACGAGTTTACTTAATGAACAAAAATCAAAAACAATCACGAGTTTACTTAATGAACAAAAATCAAACGAAGAAATGTCAACCTAACAAGCTATAAGATAAAAGTTTTAGTGGAAAAAGTACTAAATATAAATTGGATTACTCTTTCAATGTTCTATCTATGGATTTTTCCAATCGACTGCTTCATAGAAAATACCCAAAACTCCACCGAATTTCAAATTAATTTCTTCGTAGATTGTTTTAAAATTTAGATATTTATCAAACCTTAACCTCCCAAATATGTACGTTAAAGTAACGCGAACTGACAGCGTCTAAGAATTTGAATGAAACCTGTCGTGTAATTTATTGGGGTTGTTGTAACGTCTTCCTTAATGTAGTCCTTATCGCTAACCCCTTAACCACCTTTATCAAGAGACGAGACGCGTTAGATTTGAGCAATATCCAGCCGTCACACTGGGGTTAAAATAGGAAACTAAAATGATACATATGACACACTCATATCCTCTCTCCCACCTCACTTCCTCACTTCGTTAACTTTGCGTATACTTGATGAGGTCCGTAAAAAACGTGTGAATTTCTTTTCATTTTTCATTTCAGCTTTTGGAAGTAAAGTCTGATGATCCAGAACCCTGTTAAAGGGGTTATGGTGAAATAGCTTATTACATGGAATCTTAACGTGGTCTGTCTTTTATTCAAACATATCTGCTCTGAATTTTACATTGAGCTCTCTGGATATCATCCTCCCCAGGTCTACCCATACGGATTACCTAAATTTGCATAAACTATATATATATATATATATATATATATATATATATATATATATATATAATACATGGAAATATTACATGAATGTTTGGGAAATAAAGAAAAACATGTTTAGAAGTGAGTGAAATTAAGACGCTTATTTTATATGGTTGTGTGCAGATATATCTCAGTATGCAAACTCTCACAAAAACATATCGGTCTAGCATTCTGTAATATTTTGCTTTATTTATATAGAGATAGACAAGGAAGCTAGTATATGACAAAACACATGTACAAAAGCTACTTTTGCTCATAAATAATAACTTTATATATCTCTAGCACACTGAACACACGTTCCAGGAAATTCATTTAAAAATAAATGTCGAACATTAAGCACAACAGTTTCGTCGAGAACAAATCTAAAATATTTTATGAAAATAAAACTTTTTCAGGTAATTTTCAAAAATTAAGTTACATTTTTCGTTGTGGTTCTCCAAAACCTGATCTCACACGTAAAGAAATGATGCATGCGAGGTCTATATGTGCATTGTTGTCTGTCACGGCAACAATTTCTGTTTTAGACATAGCTCATCAAAATGTTGGCATGCAAGAGAATTTTGATTTTTGTTGTTCTTGTTGTTACGTCCTGTCAATACCTCATAAATAATAAAATATTCCGTGTTTTGATTGCGTGGAAAGTGAGAGAACGATATTACTTGGCTTCAGTGAGAAAATGAAAGAAGATAAGATAAAAGTTCAGAGAGAGAAAGCGAGAGAGAGAGAGTATCAGATTAAGGTAGGCTGATAAAAACAGATACTACACTTTAATCTTAGGCAAAAACGCTGAGAAGCGGGTATTTTTCAGTGTGCATACATCTTCCCCACAAAGCTATGTAACACTTACACTTTCCTCCTCACTTTCTCTATTGCCTCTAAAAATTTAGTTGTAAAAATACGAAAATAAAAACATTTTATATTTTTACAGTGTAACCCGGATATAAGAGACCTGGATATAAGCGAAACCCGGATATAAGAGAGATTTTCTCCGGTCTCAAATTAGAGCCTGCGTTAATGTATATAAAATAGACCAAACCCGGATATAAGAGACTTCTTTCTGTGGTCCCGACAACTTTCTTATATTCGGGTTACACTGTACTTAAACAGCGCCATTTAACCGTATATTGGTAGACAAAGCAGTAACATTATTGAGATAATAAATAAAATGTTTACAACAGATTAAAATACCTTAAACTAAATCCATATCAGCCCAGTGTGTAAACTGCTCTCTCTCGAGTAGTTTGTACACATTGATACATACAGCTTCGACGACCGTACACAATGTTATGGAGAACTGACTGACACGGACATCACACGTGGTATAAAATTGGATGATCAAGATTTTGACGAAAATGATGCTGAAAGCGTAAGTTCTGAAGTTTCTGGCTGCATTGAATGCGCTTGAAACTCTGACAGCCTACTTTGAAGCAAAAAGCAGTAATCCTGATGGCACATTGAAAATGATTTACGGACTGTATGAAAGTGTTCATGATGTTATCAAAGAGATTTCAGTACAATCAAAAATGACTGACTTTTTTAAGAAAAAGTAATTTTTGATTGAATTATTTTGAAAACTGATTGAAAATGTATTTTTGTCTGTGTTTTTATGTCTATAACTGTTAAATAAACTAGTGTTCTGTACGTAAAAAGCGTTATATGAAGTGTTCCCATACTTACCTAAACAAAATAGACCAAACCCGGATATAAGAGAAACCCGGATATAAGAGACTTCTTCTCCAGTCCCGACAACTCTCTTACATCCGGGTTACACTGTATATTTAAAAACCTTTTTGTGACATTTTTTGTGGGTTGATTCAAACCCGCAACAAAATAAATATACTTGTATTTAAGTACCGAATGCATCGGAACCTATACACCAGATAATAGAAACTACACCATTTGAAGACTTTAGCAACAGATAAAATGAGTAACAGATGTATAGAACCAAAGAGTACTACCCTCGAACCCACCGACCGAAGAGAAGCCCGATTGGGTTTCTTGAGACCTCACTATTTTATCAACATTTGCTTTTTTTTGTCTACCTGCATTTATATAAGTTACAAATTAAACTGACTAAGGGATAAAAAATTTTATCGGATTTTTGACGTCATTCTGTTTTGTTTTGTTTTTAAGTAGAGAAAACTAAAATTTTCACAGAAATTACATACGGTACATTTTTGCAGTCGTTGCATCAAAGTTAAACCTTTTACTTTTGATTTTTCATGTCTGCATTTTTTTTTTTATATATATATAGAAGTGAGAAAATGAATGAGTTGATAGTGAAAGAAAGGATAAAGATATAAAAGCTGGGTGGGGAGATACAGTGCCATAAAATCAAAGATTAATAGAAAAGAATTCTTGGATATTGCAATTGTCATATTTTCATTTCATAGTCTTAGAGAAGACTTGTCAGATTTCACTCACAAACTGAAGGAAAACTCTTCCATAGACACTTATTTTCTTTTCTCCTTTTTCGAATCCTAGTCAGCATTTATTTATTTTTTATTTATTTTTTAAGCATTTCACACCAAGCAAGGCGGGAAGCCACAAGCATGAAATGGTTTACATAAAGTTGAAACGAGAGCAATTAGGAATGATAGAGGAAAGGATGAAGAGAAGGATAGGGGATAGATCAAAGGCATCTGGAGACGTCAATTGACATTACATTTGAATAGTTGGAGATTATAGCTATCAGGGAAACAGGAAAAGGGAAGGGAGTTCCACAGGCGAGAAGTGCGAGACATGAAGCTATTGCAGTAGAAGAGACGGCTACATTTAACACTTTCGACAGTGAAAGGGTGAGAGCGAACGCCAGCCTCGTTGAACACTTAAATTCATAAATTTGAATAAAATAATCTGTATATTAAAAAAACAAAAACAATTTAATATTAATCTCTAGAATTAATACAAATTATAATAAAATTTTCAATCGCATCTTATAGGTATTTTCGATTGCATTTTACATGTATCTTACAGGTATGAAATGATATCATAAAAGTGGATCGTATAAACGAAAAGAGACGATGACAACCTCAGCAGACAGCTTCCGAAATTTTGAACTACATTGCGTCTATTCCTTATGACACCAGTGACTGTTGCAAATGCCGAAAGATGTTTCAGCAAATTGAATCATATAAAAAATTATCTACGATCTACAATGAGAGATGTAAGGTTATCCAGGTTAGCAACAATTCCCAATTGAAAATGAATGTGCTTGATCCCTCAACTCTGATGAAGTCGTGAATACATTTGTCGGAGTTACCTCCTCCTTAATTTCCAAATTCATCACCAGGGGTCTCTCTCCCCATGCTATAAATACCGAGCGACCTCTTGCCTTAAGCACTTCTTTCTCGGCTTGCTCCGGGCTAAGTAACAGTCGAACTCTCTGCTTTCGGGCGGAGAGGAACCCGGACGAGGCCCCGCCGAAGGGCAGAGTCTCGTTCTGGGTGGTTGACTGACCCTGGACCCGCTTATGCGGGTTCAAAGAGGGAATATTTTTGGCCGAGCCTACAGGCTTGGAGATCCCACATTGAATCCGGTCTTGTGCCACATGTGACCCTCGTGGCGGAGGGGGTAGCTAAATATCACTTCTTTCCTTCAGGCCTCGTGTCGAATCCCACCTTGCGTGGAGGTGAGGTAAATCTCTTCTTTCTTCTTGATTTTAGCGACAAGATGTAAGCTCTTAGAAGATCAGCGTTTCCCATTTCTGGGAAAACGCTATGAACATTACAAATATTCACCACAATACGAACACTTACGAACTTCTCCAAAATAACATTCACCAAAATACGAACGTACACACACACACACACATGTTCACTATGTGCTTTGTAATTTGTTGTTAATACACATATTTGTTTTAATATATAAATCGGTCTTGTTTGTTTGTCTTCCTTATCTTCAGTTGGACTTAATCCGAGTCCGACATTTTCATATTGTAGCTGGACCTTCTAGCAGGAAATATAAACGCACGTGTTTTCTTCTCATCTTCAACCCCGGTCCACTACACATTTATTTGCTCATGCAAAGTCTAGAAAAACACTATATAAAATTCACTATTTTTATTCATAATGTTGAATGTGTTAAAATTATTCAAATTAACAAGAAAATTCTCAAGTTGATGTTAAAAACTGCTACAAAACATTGTTGTATTATTTAAGACTAGCTTAAAAGCAGGCGACATTTAAGCTAGCTCCCGCGGAGGGATTCTGATTAGGCATTCATCACGATAGGTAGGGAGGAGTAGATGCGATAGGCAACAATAAACTACAGAAGAACTTAAAAGATCGCTGCATTACATTAATATTTAAGCTTACCTTTTAAAAGTTCAACGCTAATTCTTCTGTCGCCATTTAATTTAAAGACAATTCGATGTACGTAGGTCCTTACTTTCCATACAAACAATTATTTTTATTTCATTGGTGACTTTCGCTGGATTTTGCAATTAATTTCGATTATTCCCAAATTTATTTCCAAGTTATAAAAATTGTTATCGTACAAAAATTTCGTCGCAAAAATCACATAAAAAATCGCCGAAAACAGTCGCAGTAATGAAAAATTGGGAATCCAAAATTTCAGAATTGCGAGTCCGGATCCGACCCAGAATGTTTTTAATTTGCTCACGGAGTCGGCTAGATTCCAAAATGGTATGATATGTTAGGCTTCAGCCTCTTGGAGTAAAGTTGAAAATGTGTGACACAGTGATACACTGACATTCGCATCTATTATATAGATGGAATTGTCTATTATGACATGTCTTTAAATTTGTATTTAGATACATTGTATTTATTTTCAATTTTTTAATTGAATTTTCCCCCTATATTTCATATGATCCATTAATGTACAGAATTAGTTAACAATAAAATTTGTATTTTATATGACTACTACCTTATGAAAATGGAAATGTATTAGAATCGACCCCACCCCAATCATAAATTTGCTGGGTGCGGGGCACGAGACCCTTGCACCAGCTCTGAACATGTAACTCGAATAGAGAAAAATGTCATACCATATATATTTGATTATAGTGCTACATTTTATGATAATTTTTTTTGTAAAAAAATAGAGGTTGAAACTGTCCACAAGTAATCTGTTTTAAATAGGTTAAAAATCAAGCATTGTCGGTAACCAGCTTCATTATACACAGGTATTTTTTTTCTGAAGGGTTTAAAATTATGCTAAAATATTCAGGGGCCGCACTATACATGAAGTCGACTTATACACGAGTATATACGGTCATCAAAATGCTGGCGTTCCACACAACCCCAAAGAAAAGTCAAGGAAGGAAGCCCCCATCAATACTGAAAAGATCATTAAGAGTTACTAGATGTGAGAAAACTATTTTCCTGAAAAATCGTTTTAAGAGAAAGATTTTTATAAATTTCAAGATACTTACGACTCGATCAATAAATACCGAATGTCTCCGGATAAAGAAACGGATAATATTACTATGACATTACCATATGCATATTTCAGCTTCATGTTTCCTGTTGATATTCGAATAGTTGATGAAAAAGATTTCTACCTTACTATTCCAATATAACATAACTATCATTACGCACAGGCCCTTGATGAGGCACCCACCTCGGGGACCATAGCATTAGATATCTCGAAGGCCTTCAACAAGGTGTGGCACAAACTTTTGCTAAACAAGCTCTCCAGTTGGAAGGGGTTTGTCAATTATAAAATCTTTCCTAACAGGTAGATCCCTAAGGTAGTTATTAACGGCCAATCCTCCGAGTCCATGGCGGTCAATACAGGCGTCTCATGGGGGTCACTTCTCGGACCAACCCTCTTTCTGATTTGCATAAATGATCTGCTGAAGAATATACTCCAATCATATGCCAATAATACGGCGATATACGGGCGCACCTCTAAAACTCTTGAGGATCAGAGATTATCTGTTGACCTCTCTTCCTATTTAACAGTAACTTTTCAGTGAGGAAAAAAACTGGCTGGTCACATTCAATGGATTGAAACCAAACTAGTTTCTGTTATGGAGTGATTTCACAATGGAGGCTTGTATTTGTACTAAGTCGGTCCTAAAATAGGTTCGACCTACAAAACGTTAGGAATTTCATATAATAGGTATGACGCAGAGACATCTAGTTGTGGTCGCTGATAGTTTAGTATTCGACTAACGGTCGTCCGGCATCGACTGACTGACCAATGATATTCAGTCACCCCCCCCCACAATGGCGTCATGTGGCACAAGGCCGGTTTAACGTGGGATATCCGAGCCCGTAGTCTCGGCCAAAAATATGTCCATTGAACCCGTATAAATGGGTTCAGGGTCGGTTTACCTCCCCGAAACAGAATCCGCCCTTCGGCGTAGCCTCTTTCGGGTTCCTCCCCGCCCGAAGGCAGAGAGTTCAACCGATCAGCCAGTCGACTGACTGACCAACTCACTGAGCGACTTCCGTTACTCTTATTTATTATAGGTGGGAGAGTATATTAACTATAGAATAGGCGTGTTCCACTATAACAGTTTCAGACCCCGAACTACCGCCAGTCACAATGAACGGATGTTCCCTCGAGGAGGCATCGTACTTTGGCTGAATATAGAGCCTCAAAGTCAACACCCGATTTAAAGTTGAACTCTTATATATGATCCATCGCTAAAGATGCAGGTAAAATGATCGGCTCCCTGTACCGCACCAATAAATACCTGACTCCTCATGATATCTTCTACCTTTATAAGAACCAGATCAAGCTGAAAATTGAGTACTATTGACATACTTGGATAGGAGCTGCCTAGTCCTCACTTTCCTGTCTTGATAGAGTTCAAAAGCATCTTCGAGTTCTTGTTGAAGAAAAATAATTTTTCACTCTTCAACCTTTCTCTCACAGACGGGATGTGGCGAGTCTCTCACTGCTTTATCACTACTTCCATGGAGAGTGCTCGGACAAACTACATTCCTTGGTTTCGCCAGGTGGAACCTTCACGACTAAGACTCGCCATGACACTTACTTAGTAGCAAACCACCCATATACTCTCCGTATTCCATCGGCAAGAATTAAGTTCCACTCAAACAGCTTCTTCCCACGAACTACCGCCCTGTGGAACAGACTACTGAGAGGATACTTCCCTGATCACTAGCCTCTTCAGGTCTAGAGTTAACCGTTATCTTCCCCTTCTATCTATATAAACTAAACATTATCGTAACCCTCTAACTCGAGTGATACCCTGGCCTTGTACAGGGTGAAACTTACTGTAAAAAACAATGTGCACTTTTTTCATGAGGGAAAGCAGACAAGGAAAATCTTTTTTACAGTTATATTCACTTTGTACAAAACCCGGGAGCCACCCGAGGTAGAGCGTTACAGAGTAAGAGACACAGTTTATGCGGATATATGAGGAAGATAACGGTTAATCCTAGACAAGTAGGTTAAGATTATAGTGATCGGGGAAACATCTCCTTGAGAGTCGGTTTCACAAAGCAATGTTTCGTGGGAAGAAGCCGCTCGAGTGGAACTTACATCTCACCAGTAGAATACGAATTGAATGTGGGTGGTTCGCTACAAAAGGCGTGGCATGGCGGGGCTTATCCGTGAAGGTTAGAACTAGCATAACTAAGGATTGTTTATATAAAATCGAAGAGAAAAAAAAACTTTAGCCTGTATTTAAAGTTAAAAGTTTTTGCATGCAGCAAACGGAATATATATTACACATATTAAAAAGACACAGTAACAAGAATTGTATTAAGTTCTTATTTGTGAGTTGCCGCGTTCGTGTATGACATCAACTAATTAGCTTTGGTCAAATCAGGCGAAAAACGACTGTCCATATTAAGTGTCTTTCCTGCAGAGCCTATAGATATTTTTACGAACAGACATTCTCCCCGGAATACAAAAGATTTGAACAACCAGTTCTCCAAACTGCTTTTTATATTAGGACTAAATATGTGCAATGCCCAATCGTGTTCAGTGGATAGTTCAAACAAGACTTTTTGGTGAGGTTGTCTCCTAAACCATGTTCATCCCCGGTCAAAAAAACTAACAAAAAAAAAAAAAAAAAATGATCAAATTTTGATTTATCGGAAAATAATGATGTGTCAGAACTTTTAGGGAGAGTTAATTATCTTAAATCGTGTTTTCTCCGCTAATTGTGGATTAGTTTAAGCTTTCTTATGCCTGCTTTTCATCTCTGGTTTCAAAAGTATTTATATCTATAAATTAACTTACATTTGGGTGGGGAACACACAAGTCGCTGTACACTCACTTTGCATTCTCATATACAGAGTGAGGCAAAATTCGCGCACCGTAGGGATAATTTATTAAAAGTCTAATTACACATGAACATTTTATTTAATACTTATTTGTTATATGTGCTTTTCAAAACATGCCCCTTTTTCAAAATACATTTCAATTCTGTGCCTGCATGATTCATGAATACGTCGGAGAATTTCCTCTGTCATTTTACTGCATTCATATTTAATTCTTTCTTTAAGTTCCTCAATATTTCTTGGGCGCGTCTGATAAATAACTGTTTTCAAATAGCCCCACAGAAAAAAAAATCCAAGGGTGTGAGGTCTGGTGATCTTGGTGGCCACTTAACAGGACCTCTTCGGCCTAACCATTTATCCCTATGGTGCGCGACTTTTGCCTCGCCTTTCCCTAGAGAGAAAGAGGATGATTAAGAAAATGTACACCCAGTGTGGTTGCTCGTAACTATTTCAATTTTAGAAAATTTTACAATTAAGACTAAAAATATTAGCATAAAGATTTGATATAAAAGAACTTGAAAATACATCGCCATGCACAGATTTAACTAGATCAAACCAGCAGTCACGTCGTTTCGTTCAAAGCGTTCTCTTTACTTCTATAGCAGGGAAAAACTTGATACGACCACTCAATATCAACATCAAAATTAATTGATAACCGATAAGAATAGAAGAGATCTCTTCTTCGTTTTGTATATTATTTCTCTCTATTACTTTCAAATCAACTCAAAAACTCGAACTAGTTTGAAAGTATCCGATTTCAGAGATTTTAATCCTACAAGTTGAATTTATACATTTTCTTCTTTACACACAATAGAAAATATCATCAGCAAACGAATTTTAACACGAAATTTTTCCTTATTAAAACTGTTTAAATTCTAAAATGCAAATACTTTAAGTTGGTAAAGAAGTCATTTCTTGTATTTCCATGTCACTTGCCTCCGTTGTCTGTTTTTTGAAATTCCCAACTCAACAGAGCCTATTTTCCAAACTAAATGGACGTATGCCAAGTACGCAAAAGCTTTTGAAATTCTTTCACCAAAAGCCATAAGCTCAGTTCAAATTTCAAAACAACTTTCTGCAGAACTAAAATGAAAATAAAAAAACTTTAATCAAGTAGTAGCAGAGTAATACATTAGAAATTTCTGTGAATGTGTACATAATGAAGTACTGTGAATGTGTACATAATGAAGTACTATGAGTAACAAATATACACCGTCAAACAATCTATAGTGCATATATATATATATATATATATATATATATATAAATATATATATATATATTATAAATTGATTGATTTAAAATATGTTTTTTTTCGCTACACAGTTCTAACCATGTTTCAAAAATGGAAGCTGAAAGCTTCGAATTTAATTTTGTAATTAAATTAAAGACATTAGTTACATTTCATCCTCAAGCGAATTTTGGAGTAACTTTTAAAATTACTGGGTTTTAAAGACACAGCAAAAATCATAATTTACGTTTCCAAGGATACAGAGAAATCCAATTTAACCAGACAAGAGGTGTTTGCATGTTCATTATCGCTGTATTTACATTTATCAGTTATTAGTTACGTTTTGGTAGGGATAGGGATGTATTTTTCAATGAAATCTGACACCCGTTAAATGCATGTCGTCTGGATTTAAAAAAAAATTTTTTTATTGTTCTTACGACATTTTTTTCTATTTGTATATTTAAAGATTTTTTGGGGGTGTTTAGGTTAGAATACGTTTAATTTAACTACGATTTGAAAAAAATATTTTCACTTTTAATTTTAATATGCTATATTTTTTCTTTTGTAAATTTAATAAGAACACCGGATTATATATCTTACTGTTCTTTTATATATATATATATATATATATATATATATATATATATATATATAATTATTTATTTAAAATATGATTCCAACACGCTACATAAGAGTTCTCATGTTTCAAAACAAGAGCCTACATGAAAAACTACACATTATTAAGTTTCTAAATAATAAAGATCTATTAAACAATAGACATGAGTTAACGGTTTTTTGCTGACATCATCAAGTTTTCGCATTGAATAATTAGCATAAAAACAAACAATAAAATAATTTTTAAACTCCATAGTCCTAATAAATAGTTCAAATGCCCTACAAAAAAATAACCCTTTATGAAGTTGTCAAAAAACAAATGTTAGCGATTTACGACAGTTTTTATATACACAAAACCCTTTCAGAAAAAAATAAAATAAAAAAATAAATAAATCTCCATAGACACTTAACCAGACTAGACGATGTCATCTTTCGCTTTAAATTTAGACAACCCAACCTTACCCTGACTTGACATCTGTGAATGTAACTGAAATATTGATACAAAATATTAACACCTTACGCCTCTTTTCTTTAAACAATTGCTCTCGCCGTTACCATAGTAATTTCGATTTCAAAAATGAATATGCTTATAAAACGCGTAAATTTTAGAAATAAGTTATTCCCAAAAAAAAATTCGCTTGAAGATGGAACAGAGCTTACTACTTTAATTCCATTTAATTCAAATAATTATATTGAAGTTTTCGGCTCTTGTTTTGAAACATAAGAACTCTTATGTAGCGTGGTGGAATCATATTTTTAAATAAATAATTATATTTATGCTCTACTTTTGTATCGAGCACTATTTTTTTAAAATAATAACATAAATACTACAGAACTTTGGATTATTTACCTAACGAGTTCTTTCCTATTTTCTATATATTTTTCACACACACACACACATATATATATATATATATGTATGTATATATATATATATATATATATATATATATATATATATGAATGTATAGGTATATTTCGGCTGCAAGAATTCTTTCAAACATATTTGGTTGAATAATATCGACAAATTCTGTCTATCCAATGTTTTATTAACTTTTACAAATTTACCAAAATTTATATTTATTTATTTTTATTTTATTTTTTTCCCAGGGACTTTGGAATGTTGATACATTTGTTTTCAAGGATTGTGTTTTGTGTATGTTTATGAAACTGCTTTTGGATAATTTCGGCGTTCCCTTGGCTGGAACCAATTTCAAGTCACTCAAAATGACGTCATTTAGAGGGACAAACTGGATTTTTTATGTGTTTTTAAATTTTTA
The DNA here is from genome assembly GCA_903632075.3 of Acanthosepion pharaonis. Classification (NCBI taxonomy): domain Eukaryota; kingdom Metazoa; phylum Mollusca; class Cephalopoda; order Sepiida; family Sepiidae; genus Acanthosepion; species Acanthosepion pharaonis. Next base: position 547,296 of record CAHIKZ030005476.1, read on the forward strand.
TAATTTTATACACAGTTCGATATCCGATCACCTGTGGAGAAAGATACCTTATTTCATGTTGGCGACTTCTCTTGTATTACAAAATAAATTAAGAATAGATATGAACTTTGGTAAATTTACTTAATATATGAAACAAGTAATTCGAAAATTTGAAAATGTTAATAAAAATTGGACAGACAGAACTTGTTGATGTTCACTCAAACATATTTGAAAGATGTATGTATAACAATATAACCGACTATAAACACGACGTCAAAAAAAAAAATATTGTTAGTTTCCAATGGGCAGATTGATTCATAGTGTTAATAATGAACAAGACAGAATATAATTTGGGTGAGAATATATATCCACGTGTGCTTCGAACGACTTTATTTGCCGGAACTAAATGTACAAAAAAAGGAATCAAATTGCGTACCAATTTTGGTGATAAAAACATGTCATGTGACATGCTGCCGCATAGTGATATGAAGTAATGCGGTGATAGGGCGTAGAGCCGCATCACTACATGGGCAAAGAACTACTTCAGTTGATACATTTAACAATTATCATCAACCATTATTGAACCCATTCCCCCCCCCCAAAAAAAACAAACTCTAACGTGTGTTTATCTAAAATAAACGGTATGCACGTAAAAACGTTCCCAAATCAACATGCGAAAAACCAACAAACATAATGTCTACTAGACAGACATACACACGCACAGGGTTGCTGGCATCCGGCAAGCTGAAATTCGGCGTCTTTACAAATATATATCATTTTTAATTTTGACCAAGTGAAAACTTGAAAATTTAGAATAACGAGTTTATTACAATACACAACTTAATATAAGCTAAAGAAACCATTCATTATCCTACCTAAAACATTTTTCTTGTCTGTAGATCTGCAAATCTTTTCATGGTACTTTCTACAACTATCTTCTTTACAAGATCATTTTCTATTGACAAAATATCCAGATAATTTAATCTGTCTTGAGTCATGAACGACCGTAAGTATGTTTTTATGAGTTTTAGTTTTGGAAGATCCCAAACATATGTTGGCGCCATCGGCGTTGACGGCGCCTCGGGCACGCACACACTTACGAATATATATTATCGTCTGAATCCCATATAGACAATCTGGAATTATTATACACCTACATACATAAAGTAGTATATATGGTTTTTCAGTTAGGCTTGGAATCCTTTAATTTCTTGAAACTTCGAAAAGACGAGTCATCTCACTTTGAATTCGGAAAGCCATAAATTATACTAACGTTTGTTTAACAAGTCGAATGCACGTAAAACATATTAACCAATGAAAATCAAACAGCACAAAAGTAAAAATATAAGAATTTCTTTCTCTTTTTTCATATCTCATTCTCTGATGAAGCTTTAATAAAAGTGTAATACGTTATATTGATAAACGTATCCTGTTTGTTCATTATCTTATCATTCTGTCGTATTCTGATCCATATTTGAGCTATATTCATCAGGTGTATGTCTGTATATATATTTTTTTCTAATTGTATGAAAGTTAAGAATAGAACAACAGCAAGAGGGATTCCTCATCTAGATACTAATGAGTATTGATGAAAAGCAGGTATGAGTAACAACAGCGTGTGGAGGACTATAATTAACAAATAGTAATGATTTTAACGTTAATTGGTATTAAGTGTGGCTCGAAGACGGAAATGCATACCAAGACATCAAATGACAAAAGAAAAAAAATGGTTTCTGAATCGGCGGAACCGCCATCCTTCCGGTTAATAAATTAATCCTTCGAAAATAAATATTTAACATTTTTCAACTAATGGGTCGCGTTTCGGTCGACAATAAAAAAAAAAAAAATGCTTCGTGATTCGGGATCCCTTTGAAGAGTATTCATGTAAAATCTCTAAATGGACAAAACCATGAAGGTAATATACTGCAACAGATTCAAAACACCACGGCTTAACAGAAATCCCCTTACTCATTCACTCGTCTTCCTTATCAAACTACGTTACATTTACGCTCTTCTTTACCAAACTACGTTACATTTACGCTCTTCTTTACCAAACTACGTTACATTTACGCTTTTCTTTACCAAACTACGTTACATTTACGCTCTTCTTTACCAAACTACGTTACACTTACACTTTCCTTCTCACTTGCTCTCTCGCCATATTTTTTACACGTACACGTGGAGAAATCACATTTCTTTTCATCTTAACAGCTACAAACAAAGACTGTAAAAATTGTAATACGTAAACACGCAAATAAAAATAATTTATATGTTTATATTTAAAAACTTTTCCCGCCTTTTTCTTTGTTGTTAGTTGATTCAAATCCGCAACATGTCAAGAGATGGGGCAAAAGTTAAAAGAAATTTTAAAATTTTTCTTTTGTTGGTGAAAACTATCCCACGTCCTACACCTAAAACAGGAGAATAAGAATAAAATCCAATAAGAAAATGTATTTTATTAATTTCAAGTTTGTGACTCTATTTGCTTTGATGTCAGATAACAGGTAAGCAAATCTGTAAACACAATAGACGATGGAAGACCTCGTGGCAAAATGATTGTAATATTTGTACAAAACAAAATATTAAAAATCTATATAAATTAAGATTTTGCAAAACGGACTACTTAGAAAGATTCAAATTATAGCGAACACATTATGAGAACATATTCTATTAATTAATCAGTTTCAAACAAAATAAAAAGCATGTTTGAATGAAAATTATGAAGATACGATATTACTTTAGAGTGAATACCAATTTAAAATAAAATTGAAGCTTTTGAACATCTATAGTTATGAAGTTATTACAAAATGTTATACTATTCAAGTAGCACACTTTAAAACTGAGCCGAGCATTTTTTTCTGTTATATATTCACGCGCATTTTGTGTCTACTATGATGTCCACACGTGAGTTATAGATAAAATGACAACGGAGACAGTAGTCAATCAGAGTCAGTGATAATCCACATGTTAGTCTGCGTAGTCATTAAAAAAAATCTTCCTCAGTCGTTTATTTCCTGCCGTGCAAAAATTGCCTTCTTCATAAGATTATACTGGATTACAAAAAAGAAAAGAAAAAAGAAAAAAGGAAACGATTTATGAAAAAACCTCTACAATTTCTGGAATATCAACATTTTGGATTATTTTCCGTCCCTTCTTTTTTTTTTTTGCCCACACAACCTTCCAGAATCTAAAATGTTTGCACTAATAAGTGAAATTATGTTGGAAAAATTCACAGTTTACATCGTTTAATACTCTGCAAGTAGTTAGTATTGTCATACAGTTATAGAACCCAAGATGTCCAAAGTAATTTAGCGTGCGTCCTAATAAAGACACTGGTAATAAATTTGCCTCTTTAGGCAAGACAAAATAGCGAGCATTCACCCATTTCGTAAAGCATTGGGCTTTTTCTTGTATTATCAAAATAAATACCAACCCGTACAAGACGTGAATAGACGTTTGCATTGATGGTTCTAACATCTTAATTTCATTCCGCAATGATGAACTATTGCTTTCTACTCATCCCGTTCTATTACATATCTAAACTTAATTTTACCTTGTTCAAGAGAGGTCCCTCGAAGGCCACAAAAAAATAAAACAGGGTATTGTTGTGTTTTACGGTATCTCCCCAGAAAAGAATTGATACACACTAGGTTAATAATCAAGAAACACCCATATGTTTAATTAATCCGTGGGATTATCGCACATTGTCTGCCATCGTTAGAAATAAAAGCAACGTTAATAAAAGTTAACGTTCTTGATGAACGAAGCGTGTAAAGTGTCACTTGCCCGTTGACTGAGCCAAAAGGTATCAAGAAGAAGTAGTTAGCTCTATTTTACTACACGTATGTTGAATTTTGTTGAAAGAATGTTTGCTGTTCCGTTGGATGGCTTCATGTTGTAAATTGGTTATTTTGTTTTTTGTTGTATGTTCACATTATGTCTGGGGTCTACCAAATTATAGTGGACAGGCTACTGTCTTTCAAAATAAACGAATTTTCATTTATATCTATATCAAGAACAGCATAGCCCCGGAAAAGACAGACTTTATATTCATGCGTGTACACTAACATAGCCCGGAGAAAAGTGAAGAAAAATTTGTAAGATTTGTGGTAGTGTATGTATTATGAAGTCGGACAGTCAATTACGTGCCATCGTGATACACGCTTAGGCGATCATGTATCTTTCGATACATGACTGACAAGGCAGATTTTTTTCCCGTAGTAGATTGCCATTTCTTTCTGCGGTAGAACAGTTGCCATCCAAGGCTATAGAACCGGTCTGCCCTGCTATTTACCTATAGCTGAGAGGAGAAGAAGAGGATTCATACCTTTCCGAAGGATACTACCACGTAAGTGAATGTAATGGATTTGACTGGAATTCGAACTCAGCTCTCCGATTCCCCAATCCGAGCCGCTATCCATTATTCCATCATATTGACGTTGTCAGGTCAGCAGACGCCAACTCGACTGTCATCTGCTGTGGTGTTCTGCTTTCACAGCAGTATCTCATTTACATACAATAATACAGCTCCCTGAACCGCAATGGCCTTATGCCTTTCGTTGATCTTTGATTTCTTCGAATTATTCTTGGAAACCTAAACTCTCTTTCTGAGTGTGTGTCTTGATTTATTCTTATAGGGGACATAGGTATGAGTTCATTTTATTTTTACGATTGCTCGTCAGATTTCAGGTCATTATCCTCCATAGATTGTTCAGTTTCACTACTGGATTTATTAGTCCCCATCCTCCTCTTCATGTTCTTCACCTTCAGATTCTTCGTCCATTTCCATATCCTCGAGTTTCATTCTACTTCTGAATTGATCCGCATAGGCCAGTACATTTTGTTCATTTTTCCTTAGTATTGCTGTGTTGTGTCCTTTCTGTATTACAAAATTCACCTTCTCTGGATTAGATTCTTTGTCTTTTTTATACCATACACTTTCACTTGTTGAAAATGACATTGTTATGAGAGCTCTAATCTGTCTACCCATTAATGTGGAGGAACTTTGCAGTCTGCCGACATGTGGAATTGTCCTATAGCTTAACAGTAAGTAACTCTCTATATTATCACTAGATGGGTAAAATGCTTTTAGTACCATTTTCACAGCCTGCCCCATTCTTTCTGCGGTTCCATTCGATTGTGGGTGGTAGGGTGTTTTTTACGGGACACATTCAGTACGCTTTAGCCACGGACAAACTTTTCTCACAAAATTCTGGCGCGTTTGTGGTTCTATTAGATCGCTGTATCGAGGTAGATATCTACTATAAAAATTTGTCACTCCCCAAAAGGATTCAAATCTTTTTTTTTTATTTTTGGTGTAGTTACTTCCGATATTTTATTTCTCAGTTTATTCTTTGGTGAAATTCTTTTTTTTTTTTTAGCTATTTAGTATCCCAAATACCATATTTTGGCGCAATTTAACTCACATTCATCGCTATTTATCGTTATATTAGCATTTTTTAATTTTTCTAAAATTGTTAATTTTTAAAAAATTCCTCTTTACTGTAAGCACCTATGCCAATATCGTCTTCATATAGTGATTTTCCAAGCCTAGCTAGGATTTCGGTTGTGTTGTATGCTTCCACATTGTTTTTAGAATTATTACATTCATTAATTAATTCTAATTGCAGGAAGAATTCTACACTTGTTTCTAAATTCATGTCATTCGCTTGTAGCCGTTCTAGGATCTTATGTTTGTATGTAGCATCATACATGCCTTCAATTAATCTTAGAAGGATCAATTCGTTTTCTATAGACATTTCTCTTGAACCCAGTTTTTCAAATTCGCAAATGTCGTGATGCTTCTTTCAATCTGTGTAAATATTGCATTACAGTTTCATTTGGGTTCTGTGTGTTTTCTAGAAATTTTGTCCTCTCTGTAATAACTAGTTCTTTTTGGTCGCTTGTTTTTTTTACAATGGTTGGAATTTTGTCATTTGTTAAGTCTTCCAGTACTTTGTGGGTACGTCAAGATAAAAAGTTTCTTGATGGCTTCACATCCTGCTGAAGCCAAAAATAAATCAATAATTTTATTCTCCTCTACGGAGGCATTCTTGTCTTTCAGTTTCTTTACCCGAACCAACGCTGCAAAACATCTAATCCAAGTTTCTACGTGCTCCGGTTCATCCAACGCGGTCAGGGGTCCTATTGGCGACGCCATATTGCTATGAAGTAGAGTAATCTCTGGAATAGACGCTGTCAGGTCAACAGATGGTAACTTGACTGGCATTAGCTGTGGTGTTATACGTTTATAGCAGTATCTCATCTACATTTTTGTATGTGTGTGTGTGGGCGAGAGAGAGAGAGAGAGAGAGACGAAGAGAGAGTGCGACACGTGATGTAGTGGAATTAAGTAGTCAGCTTTCCCGGTCAAAAAACTCTACCAAGCCCCGACAGAGACAAGTCACCTGTTGTCACAACTACATCCCGGAGCAAAAAGAGAAACTGAGTTTTTTTTTACTGATGATAGTCACACCACTTAGAGGTGTTACAAGATTTTGCTCGTTAAATTTTGACACGTGAAACCTAATCAACAGCAGTGTGAGATAGTAAACTGGGCAGGATGCTTCGGAGCAACAACAGGTCAACCAGCTTAAGGGATGTTTTTCTGCAACTGATGTTCACTTCTTAAGGATGCCTACACAGAAATGACGCGAAGACAACCAAAACTTTTCACCTATTTATCTCCAATGTTCAATATCAGAGACAGCAGCTTCAGAGAAATTCGAAACAAGCCAAAAAAAAAAAAAAAAAAGCTGCAGAATATTCTTTTGTTTTCCAGAAGTATTTTCTGGAAAACAATGATACGAGCAGTTCAACGAATCCTCGTTGGCGATGAAGCTGAATAGATAAATGATTTGTGAAACATTATATATATCACTTCAAGCCCTTGTAGAATCAGACTTATACAGTTGTTTTTAAAACCCATTAAAAGTGGTTCAAAACGAAGTTATCTCAAATCTATCCAAAGTTGCAAAATAACCCATTAAAACCGGCCCCAGAATACAGTAACTAAGAACGCTTTCTGATTGGCTAATAAACGTAAAAATCATATTTTCACACAATTCTTAACTCCGTACGCGAATATCGGTCTAAATGTGTATCCTTAGTAGACACAAATTGGCACCAACTAATTTGGAGCTTCCCATGAGATCTGAAACATCAATAAATATGAAACTACATTCGATTTCGACACGAGTCTTACTAATTTATCAGCTCGACACACGAATCCACGATACTCATTTTCCTGGTTTAAATTTAATTTTATTTAACATTACCACAGCTTGCGAAATACACTCACTATCTACATAAACTCAACGTTGAGCAAAAAGTGACGAATTCAGTCAAAGAGAGACAACTTTACACAGAACAGTAAGTCGAGTACAGTATTACAAACTTCAACATAAAAAAAAATCTGTTTAATTTCCGTACAAACATACAAATACCTTATCAAACTTACCCATTTTTGCACATACAATTTCTCAACACTTATCTATATCTTTCCCGTGATATTTTCATTAACACTTCAAACCAAGCAAGAAAGAACTTTGAAGTAATTTAAACAACTTACACAATACAGTTTTGTATCTCAATTATGTTATATGAAATATTCATTGTTAACCAAAAGATTTATTTCATATTGTAATTTCTCTTGTTGTTTGTTTGCTTTTTGTTACATACGTTGAAGTAAGAAAAGTAGAGGTTTAATTAAATTTGCATTAATCCGCTACAGATTGGTGACCCCGAAACGCAAATGTACAAAGCAGTTTATTGAACAACATTTAATCAGAGAATAACGTTCATATTTTATGGAATATTCTAACAGCGATCACATCGAAGCGGCATTTACCGTAAGCCTAGCTACGTACGACCAAACCTATGTACAACTTTGGCTTGCGCAGCTGAATGCAATTTTCATTGCCAAGAAAAAAAATCACCACAGAAAACGCTCGATACGCCTATGTAGTCGAGAAGCTTCCCGCAAATGTGGCATCGGAGGTGGCCGGTCTGCTTAACGAGATGCCGGCGGAGAAACCTTACGATGCGTTGAAGGATGCGGCTTTACACCGCACATGCGAATCCGAATAACGACGGCTACACGTTTTATTCAATAATCTCCACCTTGGACATTACAAACCCTCTTCTACTCAGGATAATGAAAACTCTATTGGGTTGTAATGTCATGTCTGACGCGGTCCTTCGAAAATTGTGGTTGGATAAGTTGCATTCACAAACAACGCAAATCTTAGCTTCATTTTCTGACGACTTGGAGCTGCAACGACTGACAACAAACCTACAGTAACCGTTCTCACAGCAACTCTGAAACCTACTGTCAGTCACTTCAGTCAGCGATTCGCATGAATTAATACGAATTAAAGTAAATATAGCCGATCTAGCTTTGCAGTTGAAAGCTTTACAAACCACTATAAATCAGAAACATCACACACCTAATGACTCACTCAGCTAGACGGTCACGTTCACCACTCCTTAACTTCTCCTTAATTGTCCAAATTGTTCACTAGGGGATGCTCTCCCTACACTATAAATACTGGGTGATTTCTTGCCTCGTTCTCTTTTTACTTTGCATTTCAGTGGACACAGTTACAAAATGTGATTACTCGCAGAGATTTGCGTTTTGCCCACTTGTGGGAAAACGCCATGAGACACACATACTCGTACGTACGAACATTCACCAAAATACAAACTCTTTACGTTCACACACACAAACACAAATGGAAATAGATTTGTTCTTGTTTTTTACTTCTCGGTAATAAGAGGACAACGAAAATATAGATGTAATCCGAAAAAATGCTATAATCGAAATTAAAATAACTGATCCAACGTGCAATTTTCGGATAATAAGTGTGACATTCCTGTAATTATTGAACAATATAGTTCATGCCACATTGACGGAAAACCTACCAGTACAAAAGAATTCTCTTATTACTATATTTGTACAAAAACGCACAACCTTAAAATTTAAATTCAAACTCAGCGTTGCGACCACACGTTCCAAAACAATAACACATTTCTCATAGTATTTTTTTCGGATTACACCTATATTTTCGTTGTCCTCTTATTACCGAGAAGTAAAAAACAAGAACAAATCTATTTCCATACCTGAGGATGTCTGTAGGAACAGACGAAAGCTTGTAAAACCTAAAAAGACCTTATGAAACTGGAATTTATAAACAGGGATCATATGATTCATATACAGGTTCGGGGTTAGTGTACCTTATTGAAATTGTTTGCGAAGATGTATTCTCGCCATTTAAATCATTAACCTCTATATTTGTTTTTTTGTATGAATGATTCATGTAATTATAAATTGAACTGCACCTATAATCGAAATTAAATATATATATATATATATATATATATATATATATATATATATATATATATATGGTCTTGTTGGTTTCTTTACACATCTTTATGGTGGATTCAATCCTTGTGCCCGCCATGTTCTTGTAGTGGATTTCCTTTTAGCAGGAATAAACGCACATGTTTCTAATTTAACAACACGTGAACCCACGGTCCGCTACAAAATAGGAGGCGTGGATCGTTTTCAACATTTAGGAACAAGCCTCTATTTGATACTTGTTGGTATCATTTCAAATACGGACATCAAGTATGGCGATATACCAAATGTTATGGTCCGGTTCCTTGTACCACGGTGATAGTCCAAGGTAGAACCAATAAAGAAGAACTCAAACACAGGTATGGAATAACACAGATATATTACAAACAGGAATATATACCGAGAAGTAGAAGTGTTAGTATGAACAATCAGGTTTAGTAGAGAGAACAATATAGTCTCGACCAGTATCACTATTCCAATGTCTTGCAGTAATTGGCTGAACGCGACTCTGTTTCGGACTGCCTCTGACTCGACTCTTGACTCGACTTTAACTACTGACTGACTCACTTCATGCCTACTCCTGAGGTGCAGTATTTATTAAGTATGGAATAGTCCATTATTATTATTATGGGTAAGATCCCATAACACCAAACCATGTAAATTTGATACAAACTCAGCTAGTAATACTACAACACAGCAGTCGGGAGACGACCATTTCGATAGCATATTGAGACGACGTTTGCTGCCGGAGGAATGTCAAAAAGTCGTCTTTTCTTTATCCGTGACGAGAACTCTGGGTATTTGTTCTTGGTGGATACCGGAGCACAAATCGGCGTAATCCCAGCTAAACCGAACATGTCGACAAGGAAATCTGCATATACGTTGCAAGTGGCAAATGGGCCTCCGTATTAATACGTATGGCGAAACCTCGTTAACGCTAGATCTTGGATTTAGTCGATCCTTTAAAGACAAGGAAAGGCAAAAATATTTTAAGTCAAGTGATAGCGATTGCTGTATGAGTCGTACGATTTTTGAATCAAGCACGGGCAACACCGGGCCATGCTGCTAGTATATATATATATATATATATATATATATATGTGTGTGTGTGTGTGTGTCTAAAAAAATTCATTTTAGGGAGTTGGCAACCCAAGTGAGATTGTAGGAATCCTTCTACACGGTTTTTCGTTGAATGTTAGAATTCAGAGTGTCGTGATTCGATACAATAACAAAATGTTACTAGGTCGCTAGTAATTTGGCCGTCTAGAATAATCACACGATTTTCACTGAAGAATAAATTTCAGTAGAAAAGACAACGTAGTTTCAACAAATAAACATTAATTTAATATAACGACAAGAATACAAGCAGTTGATGATCGATTGGAAAATAATGTCTTTTTGTTTGGGTTGATAAAGTTCTGAAATAAAATATAAATTGTGTTTGTATACGTATGTGAGAAATAATGAAATGCTGTTATATGTGTGTTCGCATGAAAAAGTCAACACATGTGTGTGTGGTTCATAGTAAAGAGGATACAAGAGATAGAAATTGTTTCTTACTGTTGGCGCTGTTTCCGTAATCTGAAATTTGTCAACGCTGTCGCTTTTAGCATGAGGTCGTGAATATCATAAGCGATAGTTGCGTGGAACTTGGTGACAGCTGTGTGTGCCCTATTTGAGAACGGATTTCGTATGCTTTTATACGCTTTTTCGCAACAAAATCGGCTCCAGAATTAAATTATTTATTTCTTCCTAATTGGCCCTAAAAAAACCACGTGGTATGTCTTCTACGTCCGCACGATATTTGTGCGGTATCTACCTAAAAATCATGATGACTAATTCAACAAACTTTCTGATTTGTATTCTATGATTTTATTGGTGTGTTTTAAGATGTGTTTTCTTGAGTTTGATTGGTTTATAAATATTGTATTTGATATTTTAGTGGACACAACAAGGTAATTCGTAATCGCTTCTTGATATGTTGATCAAACGAATGTATTAAAGCTTGTGTCTCCATGAGAAGAAAAATTCGTTTATTTTATTTTAAAACTAACATAACTAGAGTACGTGGACAAAACTTAAGTGAAGTATAAAGTAAAATTCGTCTCTCTTCAATAAAATATAATTTCAGAATCCGTGTTTGTGTCTGGGTTTCTTTTAATCATAGACATAAAAGACGGAATAAACTTTCCTAAAATAATTATAACTTCCTGTATGTAACATTCGGTAGTTGCCACAAACACACACAATTAATCTTTTTCGTCATTATGGTGTTTGTATTTCTGTCTTTGTAAAATAAACAATATATTTGTAAAAGAGGTAGAGTATATATACGTTTCCAGATGTAAGGTACTATGATGGCTTTTGCAAATGCTATTAAAAATAAGTTACTCACATATATCATTATTTGTCGTGAGTAACTAGCAACACGTGAGCAAAACCCCTCCCTGTAAGCTTTCATTTTCGACTTCCGTTTTTTTTTTTACTTTCTTGGCTCTTTTTGGATTTTCTACTTCAGAGAAACTTCAAAGATTGACAACCGCAATCCAAATATTGTTATCTCAATCTAAGTAGTAGTATTCTTCTTCTCTGATCAACGTTCTTCCGACAAAATTGTTCTTCTTTGCCTATAATTATTTTCCTTGAAACAATCACCTTTACTTTTCTTTGCGTTTTCTTTCTTTTACTATCACGTGTATACTCCCCGTTACCTTTCTTTCCTTTCTTTTCTTTTTACATCTTGAATCGTTTTGGCAAGCTCAAATATCATTGGTTCTGTCTTATTACACTACAGACAGAGCAATAATCTCTAATATCACGGACAGGATTTATTAAGCAAATACGTCAAAACTTTCATTCACGCTCTAATCATTACATCGAGACACAGCGAATTCTAGTGATGTGGGGAAGAGGGAAATGAAGCAAGAATCACGGTTGTATTCTAAAACCTGCTGCAGTGGAAATCTGTACAAAGCAAACTTTCAGTTTCATTCAATGCTGCGCACCGACTTTACTTCTACTCCTTTATTACTGTGTGTATCTAGAAACATTGTCTGCAGTAACAAACAAAATGTTTCTCGCAGTAACTCATGGTTGGCAGCTTTTATTATGATGCCAACTATGAGTTAACTCGTGCTTCGCATTTTCCGATACATTTTCATCTGCGAGCGCCAACAAGTTTATCACTGACTTCTTGATTCCTCTTCTTTTATTGCTCTATAATGTTTTTCCTTTTCATATTCTTTCAAATTCAGTAATCCCTTGTGTCTTAATGGATTTATTGCCTTACTTGGGGTGAAATGATTTAAAAAACTGTTAAAACTTCAGTTGAAGCTATAAATCAACTCATAAAATTTTTTATTGTCTATGTTGGCTGTTACAAACTTGAAGTTTGATGTCATATTTCGTAAATGACCTCTGGCAGTCAATGTGTTAAAGGCTAAATTTTTCAGCCAAGCAAAAAATTGTTTTAGCAAGTTCTGGCACAGGACATATGTTGTAGTAGCTGTAGTAGTTCTATGTTAAAAATCAAGGGGAACAAGTGCTTGTCAGTAGTCGGGAATGAACCTGTGGCTATTTTCTATGGGTGTTGACAACTAGACTGTTGCGGACTGGTGATATTGATCAGAAGGAATTTCGAGGCTGTGTTCTACAACATTCGTCCACAACAATTATTTAGAACAAATACTTGGAACAAATCATGCAAATAAAGTTGAAAACAAGACAAAAGTTGAATGCATAACAATAACATCAATTTATATACAATTTCAATACAGTGGGTTTAAGATTTGATGGATAAATGAGGATTAGTGTATTTAATTGTGTATTGTGTCGTTGTGAATGTTTGGGTGCGTTTGCAGGTATTGATTCAATTTGTTCACAGAATTAAACTGTTTGTTTGATCACGTACAAAAATGTTCGGTGTTGAGGTTGAATCGTTAGTGTATGTACGTAAGTGTGTTTATACAAATATTCAAAGTTGTTCAGAATTGCGTACCTTTATCTGCTTGAGAAAAATAAATTGTTAGTTTCTGATACGTGTTATGTAGTGAGAAATATCACTTTGAAAGTATAGCAAGTGAAGTTTGAGAAATTGTTCTAGAGAGAGATAGAGTGTGTTTGTGGATTGTTGAGTCAGAGAATATTTTTTTGCGCGGCAAAGTCTGAGTTTTGACTGGCGTGGAGTTGATGGGCTTCTTTCTAGGTGAAGAAGTCTGACTGGTGAATTGGACTGAAATTCGTCCTTTTATTTAGTTTGGGAAACCAAAGTAGGCTCCCAGATTTTTGACCATGGATACACATTCTAGGGTCGTCTCGACCAATAACAAGCCGAGTTTCACAATGTGTGGTGTTGATTGTTCAATGCTAATTCTTATAGAAGAGTTTATTTTTAACGGGGGTGAGTAGACAAACATTGACGATTCTATAAGACCATGTCATTGTTCTTTTCTTCTTTTTTGTGTGTATCTTCTCATTATCTCTATTAACCCTTCAAATCTTTTTTGCCCATCCATATTTTTAGCTAAATGGATTATTTTCAGTGGTGGATGGGGAGGGGGGTGGAATGAAAAAAACATACATTTTTTTCTAATGCATCCTTTTTTTTTCTTTTTCTTTTACTCTGTACTGCATAAAGAATTTTAATGTATGAAAGATTAAAGGTTAACTTTAGACTAGAAGAGGTTAAGATTGTACTTGCTTAGTGTTATGAATATATTCTCTGTCAGATGTAGTCTCATCAAGAGAAGACAATTCTCTCGTAGGTATAGCGATACTATCTTTTATTAAGTGCCTTTTTTAATTTCTCGAAAGCAACACCCTGTCTCTTTGTCCATTGACACATGGTATTCTTCTTTCTTATTTCTTTAAATGGTTCCATAAGCTTACGATATCGTGATAGATATCTGTTAGAGAAATTGGTTAATTTAAAAAAAAAAGATTCTAACTCTATTGTATTTCTATGATATCTTATTAATGAGTTTATCATCCGGCGATATACCGTCTTTGGATATTCGATATCCTAGGTATGAATTTCTTTTCTCAATTAAACTCGCATTTATCGCGATTGCCATACCTGTGATATTTATTTTTTTCAAAAATCTGCTCCGTTTTACTTCTGAGTTTTTCTTTACAGCGCCCACCATTGATAATGTCGTTCCTGATATACAATTATATTTTTAATCCTCTCTAAAACTTTTTCGATGGCTTTTCGGGAAAATATCACTTGCCATTTTTATTTCAAACGGTAGATGAGTTCATATTATTAATCCAACAGGAGTGTTCATTGTGATGACTTCTTGAAACTTGCTATCAATTTTTATCTGATTATATGCTGACTGTCGGAGTTAACTCCTCCTTCAGTCCGTAACCCTTTCACCAGGGGTCTCTCTTTCCTGGCTATAAATAGCCAATGACCCTTCGCCTCTATCTCCTTTTCCCTTTCAGGCCTGTGCACTGACACCTCGAGGTAAATTTCTCTTATTCCTAGAGGATTTCTACTATCAACCTCGAAATGTAGTCGCTAACAAGGAATAGCGTGGAAACACGCTAAAGCACAATACACACACACTTCGTCATTTGTACTGTTTCCATGTATTGTAACTTGTTATTAATATATATTTGTATATACATAATTTATCGGTCTTGTTTTGTTTGCTTTCTTTACCTTCTTCTTTGGACTTAATCAAAGTCCAACCTTTTTATGTAGTTGGGCTCGGCGGGCAGGAGTATCTGAACCTTACGTTTCTTCTACGTCTGACTTCTATCAACAACATAACAGCCACGCCATGAACCCTCAACAAACCATAACCGCCACGGCCCACTACATGACTTAAGGTCAACTTTAGCAAAGTATTTCATACCAGCTAACCCATGGCGCACTGTTTCAATGTTTGGCAACGGAAATGAATGCGAACAGATCACGCCTAAATTATATTCATCACAATTTTTTAAATCTCTCCTGGGCTAGCGTATAAGCCCAATTGTTATCACCCTGGCTGACTTTTTCAAATTGTCCTTGTTCCACAATTTTGTTCAGCTTAGCAACAGCTGAGGGTAGCATGTGAACAGGAATTTTTCGAGCTTGAAAATACATGGGTGACTGCTTTCATTAAACCGAACACACGCCTCGTATCCAATAATAATCCAACGTCCGGTTCTACAAACTTCATGGAATTTATCCACACTTAACAAGTCAATTCCTAAAAGACCGTAGCTTTTAATGTTTTCCACCATTATGATGGATATTGTTTCGAATCTGTTTTTTTTTGTTGTTGTCTCAAACTTGTCTTCAAAGCTTCCTAAAATGTTGATGATTGACCCATCAAACTGTTTCAACTGGAGATTATTTTCTTTAACTTTGGTCTACCCATTCTTTCGAAAACATTCTTCGGTATTAACGTAACATCACTTCCAGTATCCACCTGCATGAAAAAAAAGTTTCTCGGTTCAACTTCACCATTTCCCTTTTTTATCCTGTGTTTTTATCTCAAATACTTCCGTATTTTAAATCGGAGGATCTATATTTTCCACATTTTCCACTCGTTTTTCATATGTGTGTGACGATCATCATCACACATACATATATACTTACACAAATTCAAATTATACAACAACAAGCATTCCTTAGATAATAAATCAACACTACATTGTAATGGATAATGTATAAATCGCAGGTATGCGACAATTTTATAATCGCTATATTTTCATGTAGTCGATTTCGTGCACTTTTGGGAGAATCGGATCCCAGAAGCTTTCGCGAGTCTCCCTAAAGCTTGCTCGCTGATTGGTCAATGCCAACCAATCAGATTGTCTGCAAGCGAAGAATGATTCTTCCCGCGCAGCGCTTCGGAGCCGATGATCACCTATATAAACAAGAAATATTCTTAGATAATTAGTGAGATTTCAGCTGCCAAACGAATCCACGACAGTTGAAACGATGCAGTAATCTTCTCACTCACACCACAAGTCACATGCTGAATATTCCCTACACTCACATAATCTTTTTCCTTACACAGCAAAACTGTTCAAAACATTTATTAACAGAAACTATCACAATCTTCTTTCTTTCGGTGAACTTTGGAACGCAAACAATAGTTAAAGAGAGACAACTTTTATTTTACTCAACACATGCCTTTCTTTCACATCCTTGTTTCTACATCTTGTTAAATACAAATTTTATGTGTAATGATGTCTTTGGCTTATCCTTTTTTTCTTCACATCAGTTTGGTTTTCTAATCTAAGTTAAATTAATGTGGTGAAGTCTGTCACCTGTGCATATCGTCAGAAAATGATTCCTTTTTTATATTTAAAATACCATTACCCAAAGGCTGGACACTTATTTTTGCTCTTTTAATGTTGCTTATTCCAATATCTGCATACAAGTTAGCTTTTAGTAGCACTATAAGTCTTTGTACTAACTTCAGAGACATTAAATTTTTGAATCAATTCCAATTGTTGTAAGAACTCGACACATGCTTCCAGATTCATATAATGAGCATGAAGCCGCATTAGAATTTTACACTTGTATGAGATGTTAAACGTTTCTTCGATCAGTCTTAGAAAAATTAACTCGTCTTCGATAAACATTTATTCCAAACACATTATTTAGAACTCACAATATCTCAACGCTTCTTTCAATCGCTGTACATATTGCATAACAGTTTCGCCTGGTCTCTACTTTCGAGAAATTTAGTCCTTTCCGCTATGACAAATCTTTTTTCGTCATATATTTGCTTTTATGATGGCAGCAATATCTTCATAGGCTAAATCTTCCAACACTTTGCGACAGACCATGATGGAGAATTTTTATGGCCTCGCTGAGGTCAAAAACAAATCCGTAACTTCATTTTCTCTTCCAGTAGCTTTGGCATCTTTTATTTTTTTTACTCTCCCAACGCTGCGAAACACCTAAGCCAGGTTCCAATATATTCAGGATCCTCCATCATGATTAAGTAACCGATCGGCGATGCCATATTGTTAAAATAGGTATTCTCTCTGACAGATGTAGTCTGGTCAAGAGAAGATAACTCTCCCGTAGGTATAGCGATACTGCCTTTTATAAAGTAACTCATTTACATATCACTACAGTTAGAAAGAATTTTCTCGGAAATCTGTACCATAAAGTAGCAGTTTGTGGGAAGAACCTGTCAAAGTGGAACTTACTCCTTACTAATGGAATACAAAGGGAATGGGGATAGTTCGTCCCAGTTCGTGTGTCGAGGGAGGTCTTGGCTGTGAAAGTTAGGACTGGTGGAACTAAGAACTGCAGTTCATCAGATCATTTACCATGAAAATAGCAACAGAGTAGTGAGAGGCTTGCAATGTTTCATCTGTGTGAAAGGGGTTAAGGTTGAAAAATAATTCATCACTCACAAGGCCATGTAAATGCTTTTGAACTTTATCAAGACTGGAAAGTAAGGACTGGGCAGCTCCATCCCATATATGACCGCAGTACTCCAGTTTCGGTCTGATCTTGTTCTTGGAGAGAATAACAGTAGTCGTCAGGTACTTATTGGAGTGATATAAGGAACAGACAATTTTTTCAGCATTTAGTAATGGATCGCATATGTGTTCTACTTGAGGATTGGAGTGAAAAGTCCCAACAGGCGTTCAAAGCAGTGGCTCCTTGAAAGAGCACCTATTCATCGTGATAGGGGATAATTCAGGATCTGCTAGGTGATCATTGAATGTTACCAGTTTTGTTTTGAGGTTTTTAAATTTACAAGTAAGCCTCTCCCCAATGAGTTGTTAGAGATAAGTCAGAAGAAAGATCAGTTGCCAGGCTCAGATCATTTATATTTTTGGAAGTGTTCCCATATACCATTGTTTCACCTGTATATATATTCACTAAAGATCAAGGTATGCTCCCAGGAAGATCACTAATATAAAACAGAAATAGGGTAGGGTGTAGAAGTGAGTCTTATGCGATGCCTGCATTGATCTTATGGATCTTGGTGGACTGGCCATTAACAATGACCTCCATGAACTGAGCTGTTAGAAAAGACTTGAGAACTCTTCCAATGTTTCCATCACTAGATAGTTGTGTAGCAATCCCCTGTGTCACAAAGTGTTTTCAAAGGTGTGACATAGGGGATTGATAAGGGACATAGGGGATTTGATATATGTAACACAATCATCTTCAGGATGTATTTATTGTCTAATTTATCTGTGAGGAACGAGAAGACTTACCTCCCGCAAAGCGAAGTTGCTTGGCGTGCCAGGTCCTGTTGAAAGATCGCGACCGGCATTAAAAGAGAAGTGGGCAATTCCGAAATTCCCGGGCAGACGTACAAAAGAAAAAAAAAGACTAAGGATTCAAACCAGCTTGAATTTATAAAACCGGAAGTCTCGGGCGAACAAGAAGTAAGTCTCGTATGCAAATTTTAGTTGCCCCCGACGCGGACATAAGTAGCGAGTCTGGGAGGACGATGAGAGAGCGAACTGTTGGTGTGACGGTGTGTGTACTAACGAGACTGAGAGAATAAGAGGTCACTGGCAATAGCTCAGTTGGTAGAGCGAAGGACTGGAAAAGAAAGCAAGCACTTTGATCCATTTCAGTCATCGCAAAAACGACGGGCGAACTGAATTACCGACAGTATCACTGATTCCCTCTGTCAGAACAGGAGACCAGCATTGAACCTAGCAGAGGAAAATCCATATTGTTTGTCACTCAGGCGGTTGTCTATGTTGAGGTGATCAACAATCTGCTTGTTGATGGTAGCCTCAAAGAGTTTATGGATGATACTAAGAAGGTTGATAGACTGATATTGTGATGGGGATGAGTGTTCACATGCCTTCTTGAAAACAAAAGTCATATACATGATACCTTCCATAGACTTCTGAAGGATTTCTCCTTCAGACTTCTGAAGGATTTCTCCTTCTTGGTTTTGTGAAGATTGGTGACAGAGTTTGGTTAATGTACTTAAGATCTACTACTAAGATTTTATCTGGACTGGTAGCCTTCTTAGAATGACAGATATGTATGTATAAATATGATTATTCATCTAAATGTGTAAATATTTCAGAAAGAGTATATCTATAAAAGGACAATATGAGTAAAGACAAAAGGAAAAATTATATTTGCTGACACGTTTTAATCCTGTGAGGGATTTTATCAAGGCAAATGTAAGGATTTTAATTTGTTACAAGAATTTATATATAAGAGCAATTTTTTTTGTATAGGGGGGCTCATGAATATTCATCAGGTTAGTGGAAAAGTCAGGCAACTTCATGGACGTGAGGTGATACAGTTCAACACCTAATAAACGAAAGTGAGTAGATTTGTTTTATATGTATATATCCATAAATTTATATGTATATATCCATAAATTAGTATTTAAATTATTTTTGATTGAGATTGATTTATGTGTTTTGAATAACATGAGATTATGGATTTTACTGTTTTTTTTTAAAATTCTTTTGTATTTATGGGCCATATATCTTTCCTGGAGACAGCAGTAATTCTTTCAGGAAAGGATATATTGGGAAGAATCCGAGGTGCACATTTATATTTTGAGAAGATTCGATAGTGGTACTTTTGAGAATTTTCCTTCTAAGTACGTTACTTTCTTTTTTTAATAAGTGTGGCATTCGCTAGGTCAAAGTTGTGGTCTAATTTATTTTGGTGTATGACTAATGCGTTTGATAAATTGTGGTGTATAAGGTCTCTTTTATGTTCATAGATATGTTTTGCAAAAGAAAGATTGCTTTATCGACAAGAACTGAAGATTTGAGAAAGAAACTGTAAGTAAAGAGAAATTCTCTTTTTTCTGCTTATATCAATGTTTAATATTTTTCATTTTCTCTCTTTTTTTCTTCTTCTTTCTACAATTTCCAGTTTCTTCTCTAATCTTTTCCTTTTCTTCTCTTCATTTTCCCCATACCTTAACATTTAGCTTTTGCATTTAGTTTGTTTACTTTCCTCTCTTTCACTTCTCCTTAACTTCTTTTTCTTCTACTTCTTCCATTCTTTATTCTTCTTTTGTTGTTGATCTTCCTGCTTTCTTTCCTTCTATTTTACTCATCAGATGATCTGTCTCAAGGGACGGTTTTGCAAAGCTAGCAAAAATCGTCATACAAACATTTTACTCCTCCTGTTTCCATCTCTTGAGAAAACCAAAGAGCAATTCAAAGAATACAAGTACTTTTTAGGTCTGCTGTGAATTTCCTTGTGGCAGGTAGATTTCATTCTTGGAATGCATTGATTTTGAAAGTAACAGCACAGATCTTTGGCTTTGATCCTTTGAGTGATATCTTGTAGGACAGGAATAGTCAGTATAAAATCTCAGCCAATGACTAAATTAATGGTATCCAAAGGGAGAGTAAAGCAAAACAAAAAATAAAAAAATATAGCCATAGCATCCAGATTTAAATAAATGGGACTAAATTTCACAAACAAGGAGGAGGCTTATTGCCCGAGTGTTTTGAGTGGGAGTAGCCTTTCAATTAAGTGGGGTGTTGTAAAAAAGAATTTGAAGCCCTAAAATTAGTTTGCATTTTTCACAAAAGGTGGTGCAAATGATTTTCGTTACGAAGCAGGATCCCTCCTGGGAATGGACCTTGCAAAGTGTCAAACTAAATGTATGACCTTTTGCTAAACTTTTTTGTCTTTTCATGAAATGACAGCTGTGAAGGACTGCTCAAAACCTGACTTATCACAGAAAATGTTTCTTACCTATTGAACTGTGCTTACATCCATTATTTGGTCTCTCTAAATGTTAATTAATTGTTGATGAATGTTTGGGCGAAAATTTTTCGTGTAAGGAAAAATCAAATAACACACATCTATTCAGCTGGGGAATTTAACAAAGCAAAAAGAAAATTATGGATTATTGACAGGAAGGTTCACCTATGACCAATATTTGTCTTTGATGTCATGGGATAACAGAATAGAAGGTATTTTTGGAATGAGCATTGTAAATATGAGGGAGTGCTGAAAAGTCTATAGTCCAAACCTTTATACCAGATCTGAACAAATGATGGAACAAGAAAACGTTTTTTGTCATACTTTTTGACTGAGCCAAGAACTTTTCAGCATCTCTTTGTAAATAAATACTTAACATCACTTTTGACAAATTTGAATCTCTCACTGCAAAAAAGCCAGGATGTAGCTAACTAAATCTTGATTACCACACTGAGAACTCCTAGTTCTTGCTAATGACTGAGACAGTTGAATGTACTTGAACAAAAACAGAAGAAAACATGAAATTTGGACAGTTTATCCATAATTCTGATCTATAACATTTTACTGGAATAATGTATGGTAAAGTGGAAAAAGATTCTGTGTAATGCATTTTGTCCATTAGAACATCACTGGACTAAATTTGTTATTTTGGTACGACTATACATGTGCATGAATCAGTGATGCTGGGAATTTTACTTGACTGCCTGTAATAACTGTCACAAAAATACATAGGAGAAACCTCAAGGAATCTAAATAAAAGATTATGTAAACACAAAAGGGATATTGTACAAAACAACACATCAAATGTGTTGCTTGCCCACTATAATGAGACCGACCACAATTTTGACATAAAAATGCTACTCTGAACAAAGGAGAAAACAATTTCCTATGAAAAAAATGTTTAGAGAGTGCCTTGATCACAAGTTTTTACTCAGTAAATTTGCGCCCTGGCTTTTACAACATTTCACAATTTCTGGAAGATCTAATATCACAGTATGGGTTATCTAATAACAAAAGTAATGGAAACTAAAAGAAAAAGAATCTAAATGAAATCCGTTAAATTATATAATAAAACATTTTTTTTTAATTTAAAATTCCCAGTATCCCTCATTCCTGAACATGTGTAGTCACACCAACATAACAAATTTAGTCCAGTGAAGTCCTACAGGATGAAATGCATCACACAAGAAGTTTTTTTCACTATCATTGATTTTCCTCACCAATGTACTAGCTATTGGATGGCATTTAAGCTAGATCCTGAGGAGGGCTCTTGATTACACCTTCATCACAATAGGTAGGGAGGAGTAGATGTGATAAGCATCAATAAACTACAAAACGACTCAGAATTGATTGCTACATTTAAATATTGCATTAATATTTAAGCTTACCTGTTATAGGTTCAATGTTAATTTGTCTGCTGCCACTTAATTTAAAGACAGTTCGATTTACATAGGTCCTTACTTTCCATACAAACAATTATTTTTATTTCATGGGT
This sequence comes from Acanthosepion pharaonis, assembly GCA_903632075.3. NCBI lineage: Eukaryota > Metazoa > Mollusca > Cephalopoda > Sepiida > Sepiidae > Acanthosepion > Acanthosepion pharaonis. The sequence goes on from CAHIKZ030005476.1 coordinate 569,814, forward strand.
AACTTTTGTTGGATTTCACAATTAATTTAAATTATTCCCAAATTTATTTCCAAGTTATAAAAATTGTTATTGTACAAAAGAAATTTGTGGCAAAAAGTCATGTAAAAAAAATGCTGAAAACAGTCATGAAAACTTGGGAATCCAAAATTTTAGGATCGCAGGACTGGATCCAACTTGGAATGTTTTTAAGTTGCTCAAAGAGTTGGTCTGATTCCAAAATAGTATGATATGTTGAGCTATGGCCTTTAGGAGTAAAGTTGAAAAAGTGTGACAGTAAGACACTGATATTTGCATTTTATGTCCAAATAAAGAGAAAGAACAATCAGGTTTAGAATCCACAGTTCTTTAGAATTTTTTTTTTTTAAAAAGTGCTTGATACAACATAATGCATAATATTATAATATTTGTATTTAAAAAGTATTTTACATCATAACAGAGACATTCCTATGGTTCAGAACTTAAATCTTTTCCATTATCAAGCAATGTTGGGTTACTTTTGATGAAAATGATTTACTTTTGAAAACAGAATGGTATTTTATTTAAGAGTTAAGATGGAGGGAGGAAGAAGAGTTCAAAATTTTTATAAGTATGTCTTCTTGGACTAATCAAAAGACAGGTTAAAGATAGAGCAGAAAAGTGAAAAAATGTAGGTTAGAGGTTAAGGTGTTGTCTAGATGGACCGTCATTTTTAGACATGTCACTAATTACATCCGGTTAAGAATATGATTTTATGTTACAATGAAATAAACAGAAATGTGTATCCAACAAAAGGTTAATTTTAGGATTTTATTTTTTTAAATTATTATTTTTTATAATTTAGAACCATTCTAATAATAATCTAAAAAAATAAAATGATTAAATCAATTTTATATATTATGTTATTTTCATACTAAAATACTATACTTTTGTAGCATTTACTTTTAAAGAAGGGCTCAATAGAGCAATATGGTTAGTACTAAATTAGGGAAGAATTTCCTCAATTTAATTGAGAAACACTTCCCCAGAAATAATCCACTTAGTAATATTTTTAACAGAAATGCACTAAAACAAAGCTATAGTTGTGCAGATAATCTGGAAAAAATTATTAAAAAACAGAATAAAATTCGAAATCAATACAAAAACCGAAGTAATAATTGCCATTCCAAAGCAGTAAACACTGATAATACCAACAAGTTTAATTGTTGAAATTCCAATGAGAGTCCATTACAAAATAGGTGTCAAACAAGCTCCTGAATTACTATTTCTACTATAGAAAATCCAACAGTTAAAAAAAATTTATATCAGGAGTATCAAGAATCCCTTTAAAACTAGGTGGTATCAACATATATTATCCTTCAACAACAATGTGTACAGAAATAGGGCGTCCGTTTCTAAATATTTTTGGAACTTAAAAAAAGTTAATGAAACCCCTATGGTAAAATGGAAAATATTAAAAAAAACTAGAACTTGTAAATCTTTAAATGAACTGTGTTTCCTATGTTTACATGAAAAATTACAAATAATAAAATTTGCTGACAAAAATCTCTGTTAAACCAAATGAGTGAATTAACAGTAAATTGCCAACACAGTTTATATTTTATCTTAAAATATAGTTAAAATTTTTAAAAGAAATAATTACATATTACCATTTTTTATAGCCATAATTTATTAGTATATAATCGTCAGTCCTCTATGGGTAATTAACTTATTTTTTTATTCAGCTTAAATATGGCTATGTATTGCCATCTATTTAGTATTATTAACATCGTATATAGGTAATCAACATTTTTAATTTTATCTACAGGCCCATTTAAGAAGATTCCTGAATATAAAAAACATGTTTTCTATTAACTTTACATCTGATTAAACTACCCCTCCCTTCAACAAATAGAACATGTCATATTTGTCTACAATTATGATACATTTGTCGTTGCCATATTCTCCGCAATCATCAATGATGTCATGTCTATTTGCCAGTTTACTGGGACATAAAAAAAATAACTCACCCACTTCCTCTCACTGACCTTACTTTTCTATTTTGCGTAGATCTGACATTTAATTGTTTAATCAAAATATACGCATAGGTTTATTCTTAATTCTGACCTTATGCCTCTCTGCTTTAACTTTTGGAAACAAGGTAACAATTTGTTTTTAAATTTCCTTAAAAATAATTTTATCACCAGTTACCTACCATCATCTGAAGAAGTACAATCATAGTATTGAAACATGAAAGCTTTTGTGTAGCAATTTAAAAATGTTTTTATTATAATCTCTAATAATAAAAATATAATAATATATATATCCAAATGTAATGAGAACGAAAATAATATATAAATTCTAACGTTCACAGCATTAATTCAAAAGATGGCTCAATACCGATAATAGGGCAATAATTATTTATTATAATTTTTTCATATAGATAAAAACAATTTACTTACTACAAAAATGCAACTTCGTTTCGGTGCATTTTAATTGCTTTGACTTGTGAGAACCAAAATTTTTGTTCTCACCAGTCAAAGTGCAATTAAATGTACCGAAATGAAGTTGAATCTTTGTAGTGAGTAAATTGCTTTTGTCTATATGGAAATAGGAAAAAATTGTAATATATATATATATATATATATATATATATGAATAATGCAATTGCCTTGATAAAGTCTCTTTGAGGACAAAATGTGTCAGCTAAGATAAGCTTCCTTTTGTCTTTTCACATGCTGTCCTTTTACAGATATACTCTATCTCAAATTTTTGCATATATATATACTATCCACTATATATATATATATACATATATATATATATATATATATATATATATATATATATATATATAACATCAAAAAAAAGATGCGCTTCTTATAATATGAATATGATATAGCAGGCTGATGAATGAAATTTGAGTGAAGAAAAACAAAACAAACAATAATGTTACTCAGACTAATAATATTTGTTGTATATTACTAGGCCTTTTGAGAAAATGGAAGTATGATGAGAAAGATGTTGAAATTGGAATTTTTGGAAACGCCTGTTTCAAAAAATGAAAAATAAAAAATGAAGTGGACTTTTTTGGGGAGAATTTTTTTTTACATGTTCATATTGCTGGTGAGATCTAGCAGTTTTTGACTAGTTGTTTGTCACATTGAGGTTTGTAGAAGACTTTTTGTTGAAAATGTATTCATTCAGTATGTTTAAATTCCTATTTAAACCTAGAATGTGTGAATTTATTTTAACAAAATATAATACCTATTATATGTGTGTGTGAATTAGAATTATTCTGAAACAGACAGATGCATTAAAACTGAGACTTGTGTCAGTTTTTTTTTAAAGAATGTTTTTTCATTAATATTATGTATCTACTTATCTTTTATGTCAATGGTCTTTACAAATCTGTCTCTCATGATAATAACTGAACAAACATTATATTGCAGAAAATGATATTCTGGACTCATTTTCAATGTATCAATATATATGCATATTTTTTCTGTATTCTATCTCTAATTCTTATCATTATATTCATACAAATATGATGGTCTGTTGATTATATTCTTCTCTGCTGACATATTGTATACAGTGAATTATTATTGACAAGCCCATCATCTCTGTCTATTCACCATTTAAGCAATTGAACACCCACCCTTTTTGAAAAAAGAAAATAAAAGAACCAGGCATAGTAGCAAAATGATCTAGACATAAACTGTTTCGACTTAAGCAAAATTTTAATGGGAGAAATTTTATGAATATGTTAGTTTATATATATTAGTATGGAATACCTACTAACAAAAGTGATGGCAATAAGAAGAAAAAAAACTCTAAATGAATTTTGCTTAATTTAAAAAAAAATTCTAAAAAATTCTAAAATCCTCAGCATCTCTCATTCGCGTGCATAGGTAGTCATACCAATATAACAAATTTAGTTTGATGAAGTCCTGAAGGAAAAACACATCACTAGTAGACTTTTTTTAACATTATCATACATTTTCCCCATATATATAAGCATATGTATAAAATAAACTGTTACAACTGTTCCTTACAATATATTAGGGAAACTTGCAGAAATTTGTTTTGTTTTATTTGTTTGTTTAGTGGTATATCAACCCCTTATGGGTCATTTAATGCCAAAATTTAATTTTCTTGGGAGAATTAGTAATTCCTTTTACAAAAATGTATTGCTGATGGTAATATATATGTATTGCTGTTAATTTATTTTAATATTAAAATGTATTTCTTGTATTTTTACTATAAAAATATATTTTTTACTTTCATAGTGTTTTGATACCAGTTTTGGGGTTAACTATTTCCCATAGCTGGAACCCTAACAGATGCTACCACACTGGGTGGACCTGGGAACAACTGCATTTAAGGATCTCATACATAACAATTTATCAAATGCATTAGCCAATCACAGAGATAACTTCAACCACAAACTTTGATCTAAAGAGTGCTACAGTTATTGAAAGAGAAAATAACTTAGATGGAAATGTCTTGAGAGTGCTGCTATCAAATTTTACCAAATATCCACCCTGTGATTTTATTCAAGAGAGCGACATGTATTGAGTTAAAACCCTGTTTATTTTTATCAGCCAACTGGATGCTAGTTGGAAACCTCCTTGTGAAGATGTGTCTCATACTCCTGATTGTTCAGTAAATCTGCATCCCACATTTTTTTAAATATTTCCTTTCCGAAAAGAAATATTCTTTTCCCAAGCCAACATACTTGTCCATAAAAGTTTTAAAAAATTAAATTTAGACTTAGATAGGTTATTTTACTGGCACACCAACCCCATGGTCATTTCACATTGAATTAGGTACTTTTAAGAAATTTGTTTTTATTTTATGTCTATTTTGCAGACAAATTCTTTTAGAATTTGTTATTATATGAGGATGGAGATATAATTCAGTTATAGTTGCATTTTGTAGCCAGATGTTTCTTCGGTTACCTTTTTATATTTTGGGGTAGAGTTTTGTTACTTTTATAATTCTAGAATGTCTTTGGGTTTGACATTTACAAAGAGGACCCAAAGGTAAAAAGATGGAATGGTACATGAATTTGTGTGTCATCCTAGAGCAATAAAAAAAATAAAAGAAAATGCTTAAATCAGAAATTCTATTATTTAGAATAAATAAATCATAAATAATTTATCAAAATGAAATAATATATAATAATTATAATATAATATAATAAATATATATATATATAAATAATATATATAATAATTGCATTAATAAATGGAAAGAAGTAAATAAAAAAATACATATAAACAAATAAGAAAATAAAAAATTCAACAAAAATAAAAATTACTCACTTTCACTTATCAGGCATTAAATTACATCACTTAGCATCTTCCATAATTTACCTTGACTTTTACAGTTAGCCTGAAAGATATTTTTGAGTGGTCTTTGATTTAAAGAATTTTGAAAACCTAACAATATTTAGTACTTTTATTTATAAATGCATGTTGCCAAATAGAATCCTTACATTTGCCTTGATAAAGTCCATCAGAGGAAGAAACGTGTTGTGAAAGAAAAGTTCTCCTTTTGTCTTCATTCCCATTAGTTTTATGCTTTCTTGAACATACTTAAACCATTTCAGCAGTGAATGAAGAAAACTTCTTTTCAAAATTAATATGAGCTTCTTTCCCTTCAGGTGCATTGAAATGGATATTTTTATATTGACAATGATGAGGATTAGGAGAAGGAAGAGGAGTAGAAACTAAGTAAATAGAAGAAATTCAATAGAGAAATAATTAGAAGGTGGCATCCAAAAACAAAAACATTACCTGTTGTTATTGCGACTTTGGGAATGATATAAAAGGAGGAAATTGATTGATTCATTTTCTACAGCTTATTAACTCTTTGCAGGTCATTTAGAGCCAGAAAATATTTCTAGATTGTACAAATATTTTTTTTTGAGATTATAATCATTTAGTGATACAAGTCTTAATAATTAACCCATAGGTGGGGGAGAAGTGGATTCATACATTTCCCAGGGGTATTTGCTCATGAGTGAATATTATGAACCAAATGAAAATTGGAACTTGGTTCTACGATTAACAATTACAAGCCATTATCAGTTACACCACCCAGACATCAAACTTACAGTACCTGTTATCTCCAAGTAGTCACCCATCAAGGTTCTGACCAGGTTCGACATTGCTTAACTTTGGTGATCATATGGGAAGTGATGTTTCAATGTGATATGGCTGTAAGCAAATAAATACGAGATCTGACCAAAAAGTATCGGAACTGATGCATAAAAAGAAAACATATCAATTTGGTGTTTAATCTCCTTCAAAGTAGTCTCCTTCTGAAGCCATGCACTTTGTCCAACATTGTTTCCATTAACGAAAGCATTCCTGGAACTTCTTTTTGGAAATAGCAAGCAGCTGCCTGATTGCATTCTCTTGGATTTCCTTCACATCTTGAAATCTTGATCCTTTCAAGTGGGATTTGATTTTTAAGGAGAAAATGTTGCAAAGGATGAAGTCTGGAGAATACGGTAATTGTTGGATCTGAGGAATACTGTGCTTGGCCAAAAACTGCTGTACAAGCCATGGTCAACATTGGAACCTCTGTGGTGTGTTGAGATGACCACACTCTATAGACCTTCTTTCCAAGCACTGCTATAAACAAAGGAAGTGGGTGAGAATGTTATAAGTTAGTGTGCATGCATAACAGAGTTCAAGTTTAATCTGTCCCAAGCAGCTTCTCTCTGCATACATTAGCTCTGTTACTATAGCAACAGTCCCAATACTTTTTGATCAGACCTCATATGTGGATTAAATTTCTGGAATCCCTAAAATATGTGAAATGCAAAAGATCATACTCATGAGTACTTATCATAACTTGTATAGATTTATTTCCATACAGTGACCACAATTATGTGATCTGTCTTAAATATCATGGGAATGATCATTTTATTTGATGTAAGTGCTATCATCTACAGTAAGTTCTTGCCAGACATTCAATAAGCAAGTCTACAGAGAAATCCTGCAGGTTTGCTTCACTCAGTGTGCAAGAAGAGACGAGAGTTGAGGCAGGACAGATTGTGGCTGCTTCACCACAACAATGCACTTGCTCACAATGCCCTGAGCATCTGGCAGTTCCTGGATGAGAAGAACATCACTGGACTGGAACAACCTCCCTATTCACCTGATCTTGTCCCATGTGACTTTTTTCTTTCCCCCAAACTCAGAGGATCATCAAAAGGGTCATAACAATGGAAGAGTCCTTCCAGCAGTGTCCAGAATCATGATAGAGAAAGATGGAAAGGTACATTAGACTCAATGGGGATTACTTTGAAGGGGAAACCATGTAGTCTGTTATTTGAAATTGAAATGAATTGTTTCTGACACCAGTTCAATTAATTTTCAGAAAGGACCTCGTGCATTATTTTTTCTCTCTCTGATTGCATAGATCTGTTTACATCTTCTGACACAAAAAACTTGAAGTTTATGTTTGAGTCTTGGAGACAACTCAAATTAAACAAATCAAAATAATAATAATAATAATAATAATAATAATGCCTTGATAATACACCATGACATATCTTAATTGACTAGATGCGTTAATATGTACATATTTTATCTTAGTGAATTAAGAGGGGTTACAGTAAATATCTTATTCAGTACTACAGACTTGCTTGTTGATTGCCTGAGCATAACCAGCTGGGCATGTCCCTTAAATGCTGTCAAACTGAGCAGCTTTGCTCATGAGTGGGAGTTGTTGGGGAGAATCATGGGTGCATGTTGAGGGGATTGTTTTTTTTTAAGTTAGAAGGAGGAGTCAGCCAAAGTAAAGTCATGTCTAGATACTTACAAATAATCTTAATCAGAGACTGTCAGTGCAGACTCATTTACCCAAAATGAAGATGTTTCTAACTGTCCCTACCCAACTCCAATGTTATGAGTGACTTTTTTTCAACCCTGTCAGCATGTTATGCATGTTTGGCACTGATACAGTAAGTGGTTAGGTTGATTTGAAAAAAAACTACAGAAATATATTTTTTTAATCATTTCACCCTGAAGGCAATAAAGACACTAAGACACAAGGGGTTAATGAGTTTTAAAGGATAAAAGAAAAAGAAAAAACATAATTAAAGAAGGAACAATAAAAGAACAGAAAACAAGAAGACAAAGATAATGAGTGACATGGCATTTAAATTTTTGAAGATCAAAGGTGACTGGAAAACAAGAAGCCAGAAGAGAGTTCTCCAATAGAGAAGTGCGAGCGAAGAAACTGTTAGCATAGAAGTTACGGTTATATCTTGCCATTTTGACTATAAATTTATGAGAACTAGACAGCAATTTAAATTTAAAAAGTCTAGGTGTTAAATAATAGCTGAGCAGATTATTATTTTTAGGGGGAACTGTATCTCAGCTGTGACTTCTGGAGGTTGACCATTGAGGTCAGAAACAAGCCAAAATAAAGTAGTTGATTTTGACTGGCTGAATGATAGATTGAAAAAGGTTTTTCAGTGAGTCGGATTTTAACCATCAAACAATGTAGATGTATTTTCTTTCATGTCTAAAACTCCTCCCCAATGAGATCCTCCGCTGGATCGATAGAACATGTTGACATGAACATTAATAAAATAGTTAAGTTAAAATTCCTTATGTTGAAGTACTTTTATCTCTGAACTCAAAACAACTCATGATCACTAGTAACAAGAGAGAAGAGTGTAAATTTATTATAGAATTGATGTTGTCACCCAAGACCTCCCAACACGAGGGGCTATACAACATAGGTACCAAGAAGTAAAGCTCATCAGAACAATTACCATGAAAATATTTATAGAAAGGGCACATGGAAACTATCTTACAGTGGTGGGAAAGTGACTGTTGCAGAGATATCAGTTCAGATCTGATAATGTTGCAGATTCTTCTTTGTATTTTATCAAGCATCTCTAAATACATAGCAGAAGCACCAGATCAAATGTGGCAGCATTATTCAGTGCAAGGGTATATGTATACATAAAATCTCAGGAAACCACTAAGGAAAAATTCACCATTCACATATTCAGAAAATACTATTTAAATGTAGCATGCTTAATTACATTCTAAGAAAAACCTTCATTTGTCTCAGATCTCAGGTAAAAATCTTTGTATTGTATTGTGCCAAACTGCCAATGAGGAAAATTAGAGATGATGATGATGATAATAATAATAATAATAATAAATAAAAAATAGTGTTATCGTAATGAAGTCATCATACCAAAAAGGTTAAATGAAGGAAATGCAGGATAATAAAATTATGTTGCTCCAACCTCACAACTCATGAAGGCTGGCCTGGTAACTGAGCTTGAAAATCAATATATTCTGTGAGTATCAAATTTTCCAAGCACTCTTTCTTCATTATGTGCCCTAGAAATTTCAACTGTTTCAAGCATAATTCTTCAAGAATAGATAAAAGCTCTTTATCTTTTATCTATTCTTGAACACTTATGCTTAAAAAATAGTTTCTAGAGCACATAATGAGGAAAGAGGGCTTGGTAAATCTAATACTCACAGGAAATACTGAAGACAACATGGAGAGAAGAGAACAATGCATAACGTACCCATTGAGCTTGAATAAATAGATGGCAGAACAAATGTTAGGAGAGGACAAAAAGAAAAAACTTATTAATAACTAAAAGGACAGGAAATTGTGGTGAGTTATGATCACCAAAGTCCTGAAGGGACACAACATGAAGAAGTAGAAGTCTTGAACAATAAATACCGGCAGGAAATACATAACAAATAAAGCCACCAAGCAGGCTTTTGGTGCAGTTTTCATAACATTTATAAACTTATAATTCATAATTGGAGGTCACCATCTTCACAAGATAAAGTATACAGATGACACAGTGTTGATAGCAGACACACAAAGAAAACTATAAGAACTCTTACAGAAGATAGTGAAGGAAAGTGAGGAGTAAGGATTAAACATCAATGACAAGAAGACAGAAGGCATGTTCATTAGAAAAAGGATGAGCTCAAAGGGCAAATTGGAAATGGGCGATACCAAAATCTAACAAGTGCAAAAATTTAAATATCTGGAAAGTGTTTTAACAGAGGATGGAAAAAGTGACACTGAGATCTGAAGTAATATTGGGATAGCCAAGGAAGAATTTCAAAAACTAAACAGAGTACTATGAAGTAGGAAAATTTCATTCAAAACAAGGAAAAGAGTACTAAACTGCTATGTAATAACTATCCTCCTGTATAACAGTGAGTGGTGGACAATCTCCTCAAAGATGAAAAGGAGACTTGAAGCAACAGAAATGAGGTTCTACAGAAGGATGCTGATGATACTGTGGACCGAACATGTGAGAAATGATGAAGTTTTGGAGAAAATGGAAACTAAAAAGAAACTAATACTACAGATCAAGAAGAGACAGTTGAGATTTCCTGGGCATATAATGAGGAAGGAAGGCTTGGAAAATCTGATACTAACAAGACAGACTGAGGGAAAGCATGACAGAGGAAAACAATGTATAACATACTTAATGAGTTTGAGTAAATGGATGGTGGGACAGAACTTTGGAGAAATAACAGAAAGACAAAGTTTATTAAGAGTTACAATGGACTGTAAGTTGTGGAAAACTATGATTGCCTAATTCCTGAGTGGACACAGCATATAAAGAAGAAGAATATAAGTTTGATAGGCCAGCCTTTCTGACTTGCAATATTGGTGCAACATAATCTTACTACCCTGTATTTCCTCAAAATCTCACTTTAACTCTGATTTGGGCTATAAGTCCAATTCCAGATGAAAGTCTGATTTGGGCCCAAATTCAAATTCAGGCCAAAAATTGTGTTCTTCAAATCACAAACTCTGCAGAACTTCAAAACGTCACACCATGAAACATCCCACTTTAACCCTGATTCCTTGGCATTTTGAAGAAATAAAACTGATTTCTTCAATTCACAAAATTTGTGAGATATTTTAAACTGAATTTAAAACAAAGATTTTTAAATTCACAAATTTTTCTGTTACTTTAAACTCAATATAAATTAAAACTTTTAAAATCAATAATTTTTTCAGTTATTTTAAAATTTGCATATTTAAATGTTCCTAACTCATCCAGGCACAAATTCTAATGCTGGATGTTCAAGCACCAGATAAAGGGCAGATTTTCAATCCTGGGATCATCCTGATTCAAAAAAGGTATAATATGTCTGTTGATCAAGTGTGGCCCAAATTAATAATAAGAACAGACTGACAGAATTTGCCGTTTTTTAGAAGATACATAGATTATTATTATCATGATGATGATGATTATCATTATTATTGTTATTGTTGTTGTTGTGGTGGTGGTTTTTGTTGTTGTTGTTGTTGTTATTGTTTTTGCTGTTATCCTTATTGGTAGTTTGACACAATCTGATACAAAGTCTTTTACCTAAGAGCATAGATAAAATGTTTTCTTATAATGTAATTATGCATATTACATTTAAATGCTTTTTCTTTCTGAATATTCTTTTTTAAATTGAGTTTACCCCACACAAGGCAGTAAAGCCACTAAGACACAAATGGTTACTAGGTGTGGAAGAATTTGAAACAGAAACATTACTAATGAGTGAGAACAAAAAGAGTAATCAGGAGGATAGATAGCAATTGACATTACATTTAAATTTTTGCAGATTAAAGTTGGCTTGGAAGCATCGAGCCAGAAGGGAGTTCCTCAAATGAGAAATGTAACAAAAGAAACTGTTATCATAGAACTTACAGTTACATTTAACTGACTCAACTGTAAATCGATTAGATCTTGATGCCAGTCTAGTACTATGCTTAAATGTACCATAGTGAAGAGCTCATCCGAACAATTACCATGAAAGTATTTATAGAAAAAGTACAGAGAGGTAACCTGATGTAATGGAATAACCTGTCACCCCCATGAGTGACTACACTATAGGTAGTAACTTCCTATAAGTATCAGTAAGTCAATGGACTACAGAGTATAGCTGGGATCTGTTGAGTACAACTCAAACTTAGGCATGAACTACCGACCTTCCAATAGTAGCACTCACTACTGGATTGACGGCCTTGTGCATAACTGTTACCTTTATTCTTATTGTATTGGTTTTTATAATAAACCTTTACTTATTTTTTCCAAATTCTTTTTCAAGTATATATTCCTATTAGAACAGAATATAACACAAATTTATGGCAGTGGGAATGTCACGGAAGCTGAGCTGCCAGATCAGGATGAATAATATTACTGATTATTCTTTGGATTTTTTTTCACAGAGCTCAAGATAAATAGCAGGAGCACCGGACCATTTTGTGGCAGCAATATGTGAATGTTTTTATAACATTTTATACCCAGATTGAAATTAATCTCCTGGAGTTCTCAAACTGGTATTTATTCAAATAGAAATGGGTTTTCAAACTTATGAATGAATTATTCATATAAGATATTAAAAAAAAATCCTGAAGACTAAGTGGCAGATGTCAGAACATATTTATAGATAAGTAATAATATACAATATCAAGGAAAAGAAAGTATTACTTTTATCTTAATCACAATGTTTGTTGGTAATAAGTCTTATTTTGCTTCGTTTATTTTCAGTCTTCTCTCACATTTTGATATCTTTGCTAATACACTTTTAAGACCCTCAAGAGTACTTAAGATATATTTCTAGTAGCAGAGGTGAACAATTCAAACCTAGCCCTGGGGGCTCTTGATAACTTCTCTGATAGACCCACTGTATCTCTCTTTTGCTTTATTTCTATTTCTATTCATTGTTAATTGGGCGTCAAACAATAACAGTTAGGAAAAAAAATCCAAATAAAAAAATAATAATGAAGAGAAATGACAGCAAATTATCCAAGAAAATTTATGACTGATTTTAAGTAAGTAACAGTTTTTTTTATTACATAGAGATTAATTACTGTACAGTGGCAATGTTGGTTGGACTGCTTTTTTTTTTACTCATTACAAGGCCCAAGAGCCACTCACGGTAGAGGATTAATGAATGATCTTCTTTTACAGATGTAACTATTATAAATTGTGGGAATATATAGGATAAATAAGGCTTGACTTGGATTTGAAGACGTTTAGAATGTATTGTTTGGGGAAGCTCAGAAGTCTGTCTATTAGCAAATAAAACCGATATAAATAACATGATTTCATAATATATCAGTGTTATACTAGAACATACCCATTCTATTGTAAATAGACCTCTCCCACATATAATAAGTAGTAGTAGTAGCAGTTGCCAGGGGGCTGAGTGAGTTGGTGAGTCAGTTGATGTCGGACATTAAAGTATCAACCACCACAACTAGATTGCTGCGTCATTAACTATTATTTCAAGTTCCTAACGTTTTGTACGTCGGACCCTTTTAGGGCCGGCTTAGTGAAATACAAGCCTCCACTGTGAAAACTACTCTACAACAATCAGTTTGTGTAAATGTTAATTAGAGAAAAAATACAGCAGATTTATAATCAGCTATCAAATATATACAAACTGATGGCTGAGACTCAATTTCAAGTAATACTATCATTTGATTTATTCTCAAATATGGGTAGTGCGAATGTGGCATTTTAGTTCTTCTAGGATCTTCCATGTTTTTGTGCAAATGTGGCAATGTTGGGTCTCCTTGGAGTAGTTGTTACATTAATAATTTGGTGAACTTTCAATGTGCGGTGTCTTTGATTTTTTTCAGGCCTGGCCTACTAAGACATGATTCCATTAAGTTAAATGAAACTCCATGCCAACATTCTCAGGTAAATTAACTTACAAACATTTCTGAGTTTTTCAGGCTTAACACAATTCTGCTTTTGGCCTCTCTTACTATTGTGCGTTGCTTTTCCCCAAGTTGAACAGTCTAAAGTGAGTTTTTCGCAGTCATTTTGTATGATGTTGGCCTTCTTCAATATGTTCTTCATGTAATTTTTATACTATAGTTTCAGTTTGTTTGCTGATTTTTTCATTTGACCAATTCACTGTTTGTGCAAGAAGTCTCTGTAAATATTAATCAGTTAAAAAATATAACTGATTTATTATTAACTATCAAATATATGCACACACACACACACACACACACACACAAAACAAAAACATATATATATATATATATATATATATATATATATATATATATAGAGAGAGAGAGAGAGAGAGAGAGAGAGAGAGAGAAAGATACCTCCAAAGATTCTCTAAAAAATGAACATATATGATGTAGGAAAATGCACAAAACTCAATTAGAACAAATATTTATCATCAAAATATTGTATTACTATTAAAAAAAAAGACCAAAGGATTTCTTGATGTAAAATTTATATTTTTAATCCTTTTTTAGGACCTTTGACAGTTTGGTGAAAAATTTTGTTTTTCTAACTACAATGTGGGATCATTAATTAATATGTGAAATTTGACTACCATTTTGTGGTGAAAAACATCTCGATTTAAAATTCTAAGGAAAATCTGATAATTATAGAATTTTAAGAAATATTTCAGGACTTATTCACAAATGAATTAAATTAATTTTGAAATGTTTTAGAAAATATTGTCAAAAATATTTTCTTTTACAACTGTTATCCCCCACTTATTTAATTTTATGAAATTTTGAAAAATTCTTTTCATACTGCTTAATGTTTACATCAGAATGGAGAATTTAAATCAGCCAATTTTTTGTCAAACAGCAGCCCCAGTTCCAGAAAATCTATTTTGAATAGCGAAATAAAAAAATGCAATAAAACCAAGACATTTAATTAGAAAAGCTTTTAATTGCTTTTATGAATATAGCATATTATAGACACTAATTTCTTAAGAAAGAATATTTTTATGATGAATAGGAAATTTTTACAACAATCATTTTCATTTTTTAAAAAATTTTAATTAGAATAATTTATGAAATTTTTAATCTTTTAAAATTCTCTACTAATTTGTATTGATATGGTTATTAAATTAAATCTGTATTTCTTCTTCTATGTGCTGTGTCTCCTCAGGGCATTGGCAATCATGGCTCTCCACAATTTCCTGTGCCTTGTAGCCCTTAATAAATTACATATTTTTTTTTATCTCTCTTAAACCCTACTCCACCATCCATTTACTCATGCTAATCAGTTTGGTTACGCACTGTTTTCTTCTGTCCCTCATGCTTTCAATTGGAACTGCAAGTATCAAATTTTCCAAGTCCTCTTTCCTCATTAAGTGTCCTTGAAATTTCAACTATCTCTTCCTGATGTTAAGTATAGGTCTCCTTTTTGTTTCCATTCTCTCTAAAACTTCATTGTAGCTCATATGTTCAGTTTATGGCATCCTCAGTATCATTCTGTAGAACCACATTAATGTTGCTTTGAGTCTCTTCTTCATCTTTGAGGGGATTGTCCAGCATTCACTGTCATATAGGAGTGATATCATATAACAGATGAGTACTCTTTTCTTTGTTTCTATTACTTAATATTTTGCTTAGTCTTTGGAAGGCATCTTTCTCTATTTCAATGTGCCTTTGGATCTCAGTGTCACACTTTCTGTCCTTTGTTAAAATACTTCCCCGATATTTAAATTGTTGTACTTGTTTGATTTTGCTATCCTTAATTTGGAATTTGCATGCTGACAACCATGCATTCTATATCCTTGTAATTGGTGTTTAGTCCTTTCTTCTCACTCTCCTTCACTCCCTTCTGCAGGAGCTTTTTATGTGTGCCATCAACAATATGTCATTTGCATATCTTATGTTGTTAAGATTGTGGCTCCCAATAATGAATTCTGGTAAGACTTCTAATTCTCTCAAAATCAGCTTGCTGTATAGGTTGAATAGGTCTGGTGAGAAGACACATCCTTGCTGTACAGCCCTTTCTATTTCTGTAAATTTACTGGATTATTTTATATCTATATGCAGGTGCTTTGCTACCAGTATAGGTTCTGGATTATTATTATATCCTTCCCAACTCTGTTGAAGTTACCTAGCAGTACCAACATTTCTTTGTGATGTACTTTATCAAATGCGATTACATAATCTATAAACCACAGGTACACATCATTATGTATTTGTATTGCTCATTCTCATATCATTCTGGACACAAATATTGCATTCAGTGTTGTTAACGAACATGCACTCTTCTTGTCCTATTTCCAGCCTGATTCTACTGTGTACTATTCATCAGAATTTGGATTATAAGTTTTGTAACATGGCTCATCAGGCTGATTGTCCATTGGAGTTCACATTTATTAGCACCTAGCTTCTTAGGCAGTGCTATGAAAATAGATCTACTTTTGTCTTCTGGTATATTACCACTGTTGTATATTTCATTTATTATGTCTACAATCTTATCAATGCTGAAATCATCAAGAGTTCTTCAATGTATTCATTTCACATCTGAAGTATTTTTTCTTTCTTTAACATCAGTGTGCTGTTCTTGGATTTTATGCAAACTCTTGATGAGCATAACTTCTGTCCTGTTAGTCTGTATGGAAATGGAAAAATTCTCTACAATTCAACAACTCTTCAGTATTTTGAAAAGAATTTTGAATTTATTTTATATGTGTATAGATGTGTTGATTTTTTTAAATATGGACATCCATACATGACATTATCAGAAAATAAGAGCAGTAACTGTAGCAAATTTAAAATTTATTGGTAATTTTTCATCGATAAGCATCTTCATTAGTAAGATTAAAAAGTAACTAAAATTCAATAAAATATTAGAATGCTTAAAATATTTTAAATTATTAAGATTATATGGAAGTTAAAAAAATTATACAAAAAGTTATTTACATTGTATTTGTCATGTAATTTTATGTCCATTATCTCGTCTTTACATTAATTTTTCAAACATCAGACTGTTAATAAATGTGCCAAAGACCCTGAAGGTGACATTTTATAATTTTGGAAGTACTTGGAATGAATGAATATGCATCAATATGGTAAGTTTCTTTCTTTCTTTTTTTTTTAATAAGGATACTAAGAAGCTTGTCCATGAATATGAGAGGTTCATATTAAAAATAAGTAAACAAAACTTGTCTAAATTATTTAATGAGACATGTCTTTATATATATATATATATATATATTTACTAAAGACATTTTTATGTTTAACGTTCTTTTTTATAGATACAAGTATTTAAGTAAATGCTCTGTTTATAATAAACAGTATTAAATAACATTTACCGGCCTGAATGTCCGAGAAATTTTCATAGAAAATATTCGTCCTTTGACAGGATTCGAACCTGCATCCTATACGGAACCGTCATTTATGCTGACGTGCCTTACCGTCTCGGCCACAAAGGAGCGTTCAGTAGGCAAGGTCGAATTGAAGTTTATAAGCAGTAAATTTAATTTATTTAATACTGTTTATTATAAACAGAGCATTTACTTAAATACTTGTATCTATAAAAAAGAATGTTAAACATAAAAATGTCTTTAATAAATAAATTGTCGGACTTTGTCCATTTCTTAATATATATATATATATATATATATGTAATGTAAATATTTTACTAAAAATATTCCTTTAAAAATCAGTGTTTCCATAATAAGGCCTGCAGGGTTGATATATATGACTGATAATGACACACCCAAGTTTGCTACAGTAACTTAAATATAATCACTAAATAAGACAATAAGTGTGTATTATATATATATATATATATATATATATATATATATATTATAAATGCAAATATCAGTATGTCACACTATTTCAACTTTACTCCTAGAGGCCGTAGCCCAACATACCATACCATTTTGGAATCAGGCCGACTCTTTGAGCAAATTAAAAGCATTCTAGGCTGAATCCAGCCCTGTAATCTTGAAATTTTTGATTCCCAAGTTTTCATTACTGTGATTGTTTTTGTCAATTTTTTTATGTGATTTTTTTGTAACAAATTTTTTTGTACAATAACAATCTTTATAACTTGGAAATAAATTTGGGAATAATTGAAATTAATTGCAAAATCCAGCAAAAGTCACCCATGAAAAGTAAGGACCTACGTCCATCAAATTATCTTAAAATAAAGTGGCAGATGAAGAATTACTGTTGAACTTTTAAAAGGTAAGTTTAAATATTAATGCAATACATAAATGCAGCGATCAATTTTGAGTTCTTCTATAGTTTATTGTCACCTATCACATTTATTCCTTCCTATCTATTTTGATAAAGGCTCAATCAAGAGCCGTTTGCAGGAGCTAGCTTAAATGCTACCAGATAGGGTGGTTTTTAAGCTAGCATATATATATATATTCCTTATTACTGTAAGTACTATTTTTAATGTGCATGTGTTTGAGCTGATATCCATGGTATTTCAAACAGTGAAATTAATTCCAAACTGCTTAGAAATTGAGAAATCCTCCCAACATGAATCAAACTTTTATTTCCTTTTTCTATCAGAGAAGCCATTGCTTTAGCTAAAGTGTGCTTTTCCAGTTAGGCTACAGGACACAATCCCGACAGATAAATTCAAAGAGAGTGAAAGGACAATTATGCATAATACTATGATACAGTTATTTTTATCAAAATCACTCAAAATCTATTTTGAAAAGATGAAAAATACTTTGAAGTCAATAAATTTCACATGAATATTTTATAATGTCAACTTGCTTATAGCAATAAATACAAATTATTCCAGTTTTTTTTATCCTTTGCTTTATGCTTTATGCTGTCAGTTATTGTTACCTTTTTGTGTCTCAAAGTGTCAGAAGATGCATTTGGAAGATATATTGCTGCTGTACAATCTTCATTTTTATTATGTACAATAAATGGTTGCCTCTCTAAATATTCATCTTTTCATAATTAGTGAGGAAGTGTATCAAAATTGTATTAAGTTTGGACAAAGGTACCCAGGCATAGAAGTGTACAGACTTATGTGTTGATGTGTATATGCATGCATCAGTACATAAGCTTGTTAACAGATAATACAGGAAAATATATTTTGGTTACAGTTATAAAAAACTGAAGTGTTAATTTACCAATCATATTTTAACACACGACGGAAGACATTTTATTGACTATTGTTATATCAAAATATTTGATTTATGGCTTGGTAACCACCTTCCACAAGAAAATGCCTAACAATAATTTATTTTTATAAATTTATTTTTCCTTCTTTCTTTTTTCTTCTTCTCTGTTATACATGTATATATATATATATATATATATATATATATATATATTGATTCATATGAAATAACCTATCTGTTTACTAATATATACAAAGATAAATTGTAGTGTCTTTGTTTTTTTTATTTACTGTGGCACTGGGAATCAAACTAGTTACCTTTCACAGCCACTTAAGGAAACACTTATTTATCATTCTGTATATTTATATTTTATTTTTAATATCAATATTTTATTATAATGTGTCTCTGTGTCTGAACAAATTACATCTGAAGATTTATTGCTATCTTTTTTTAACAGTATCACCCCATGCAAGGCAGTAAAGCCAATAAAACACAAGGGGTTACAGGGTGTGAAGGGATTAGAAACGGAAACATTAATAATGAGCAGGAAGAGAAAAGAGTAATCAGGAGGACAGTATATACCGATTGACATTGCATTTAAACTTTTGCAGATTAAAGATCAATTAACATGAAAGTATTTATAAAAAATTGTCTCACATGACACAATGATCCAAGATGTTTCTGTAAAAATATTTACTATATTTCTGATAAAATAAATGTGCATTTTTCTCCTAAAAACTCTTGGTTCAGAAGACTATGGATTGCAACTGGCTGGCAGGTTGAGCTAATGAATTGTGTCCTACTCTGTTTCTGATCCTCATCAATGATCTTCCTGATGTCATCAATTCTCAAGTAGGCAGGTGACACTATCATTTACTCTTGTCTCAATAGTAAATCCAGAATTGCTGACAAAGTTAATCTGGCTGTTTGTCTCAAAAAGGACCTCTAATATGTGATTGACTGGGGCAGGAAATGGCTTGTAAACTGATCTTATTTACCCATTATAGATAAACCTCCTATCAGCATGGCTGATGCTCAACTTCACAAGAGCATCTCTCTGTGCCTTCTTAGCCTCATGTTTTCCCCTGACCTGAGATAAGACAACTACATTGAATCAATTGCTTCATCTACTGCAAAGAAAGTTGGTTCTCTATGTTGCTCCAAAAAGGTTTTTCTTGTTTGAATCCATCCTTCAAATGTATAAATCTATCATTCATCCTTGCATTGAATACTGTTACAATACATGGTCTGGTGCCCCTGTTGTTCATCTCAAGGTTCTCGAAAAAATCCAAAGACGGATATGCAATGTGATAGATCCTAGCATCATGACACCAGTCACTTTCTTACAGACATGATATGGCTTCCCTCTGTCTTTTCTACAATATTTTCATGGCAACTGCTCTGACGAGCTATTTTCACTGGTGCCCCAACTGCATGAATTTAAGGGTGCTATGAGGTTGGTATCTCAGTCCCACCCTTTTACTGTCGAAACGGTTAAATGTAACTGACTCTTCTACTCCAACAGATTCTTCTCTTGCACTTCCTGGCAGTGAAACTCCCTTCCACTTACTTGCTTCCCTGATAACTATAATCTTCAAAAATTTAAATGTAATGTCAATCAACATCTGATGCCTTGATCTTGATCCCTGTCCTCTTCATCCTTTCCTCAAACACCCCTCTTTACTCTAACTTTCAGTCTATGCAACCCCTTGCATGCTAGTGGCACTCCCACCTTGTTTGGGGTGAAATACATAGAGAAAAGTTTCTAAAAAATACAGAATTTAATCCTAAATATTTCTTGTATCAGTAATTATTAGTTTTAAATGAAAATAATGGGCTCATAATCTTTCTGTAATTGAAAAGCAGTCAGCAAAATCTTTGTGAGGAAGTTGGTTAAGAATGAGAAAAAAAACTGAATACATTTCCTGAAATATCAGAGGCAAAATGACTGTATATTATACAGCAATGAGTATTACATGGCAGTTTTTATTATATGGCAATAGTTAATATAGAGCAGTACCTATTACACAGTAGTGTGTATTAGGAAATAGCAAATATTATGATTACAATTATATGGTTACATACATTTCAAGATAAAGTGAATTATACAGTACTGAGTATTATATGCCAGTGTTTATTATATGGCAATGAGTAATATATAGCACTGGGTAATAAATACATGACATTGTGTATTATAAAGCACTAGGTGTTATATGGCCATGTGTATTACTTGACAGTTTCTTATGTATCCATATATATTAAATAACAATAGGCAATATGTAGCATACATGTACAAGATAGCAGTAGGTATTATACAGAAATGTATATTATACACCCATGTGCTTTATATAGAAGTAAATAATACATGGTTGTGGTTATTAAATGACAGTGTGTATTACATGATATAATAGATGCTAGTTTTATATATTGTTTATCTTTCCAGAGATCTTACCTTTAATTTAGTAATTCAATCTATGAACGTAAATTAAAATATGTCTTAATATTTGATTGATTACTCTTCTTATAAGCTGATTGAAATACAGGTAGACCATTGATTTTCTGGTACTTTTGGTTACGGAACCATGCAAGAATTATCTAGACCAAATCAATAATACCCATCTGACCCACTAATTATGCATGCCTTGTATCTTTAAAGCATTAAAGAAATATCTCTTATTAAATAATTTGCTAATTATCTTGATAATTGACTTGAGAGAATTTAATCTAAGGTTATATGAAAACTTAATGATACTTAACTTTCAGAGAGGAAAATATTCTTTGATCTTTGTTGCCGGGTAATCAAAGCACAGGTTGGTGATAAGTATATTGCATTCACATTAGTTTTACATGACAATTTTATTTTTGGATAGGCTAAACAGTTGTTAGGAATAAGAAGGATTTTGCAATTAGCTCATAATTTTGTTTAGATTAAAAGAAGTACCGGACAATCAGTTACTGGGAAATATGTGGTCAGTCTATATCAGGTTTCAGGACTATTTTTATTTGCAAAAAGAATGAATAACTTTAGCAACTGAAAGCTATCCCATGCAGTGGCGTAGATGGGGGGGTGGATCGCACAGGAGGGGTGACACAATGTCACCCCCAACAAAATTTTTCAACCAGGCTAAGGTGCCAAAAATAGTCTGAAAACAGGGTTTTGCAGGTGGGCATATGACCCTCCAGAAATAATTTATGACCCCTCAGTTTTGTGCCCCCGTCAGAAATTTTCTAATAGATTGTCGGGAAATTTGTGAGTAGGAAAAATAACCATTCAGCATAGGGTGAATCGGGGTCATTGGGATGACATTTGAGTGGACCGCTCCGGGTGACATTTACTCTAGCTACGCCACTGATCCCATGTATAACAATTATACAAAAGTCATGTTTAAGCTAACACTTGTATTCCAATTAAGTTACTTGTGCTTTAATATGAAGAATATTGTCCTAAAATCTGTAACAAGTAATTTTTGTTGTAGATTCTATTCTTTATCATCAAAATAGCACTAGAATATGTAGCCAAAGGAATTTATTGATTCTGACTGACTCACACACTACTACTGACACTGATATTTCTAATGTAAATACGCTGAAATATTTCTTATGTGAATACTTGTTAGTTATGTAAAAAATTATTGGATCAAAATCCATCTGTACTTGACAAGCTATTATCAAAACTAAAGATTAGTTAAGACTGAAAAGAAAATTGATTAATTTTATTTCCAATCAATATCCCTTGTCAAATCATTTGGCAGAAAATATAATAATATAGATATTCACTTACTTAATGGATTGGATTTTTTTGATATATTTCAAAGCACCTAAATACCTGTTTTAATCCATAGTATTTTAATTTTCCATGTAGTACTGTTATTGGATCAGAAAATGGAATGTAAATTGGGTTTTCTGCCATTGGATACATATATTCCTGACAACACCATTTCTTTTTACACTATTTACATTGTTTGGACTGTTGTCCTCATCATTATTGTCATATTCACCATGTTTCAGACATTTTACACTCCAACCTTCTTCAGGATATATATGTTAGGATTTTGAACCAAACCCTTTATTTCACCCATTGTGGGATGAGGTTGAAACAACAGACAAAGAACATCAGTGGAAAATACGAAAACTTAAGGAATCAGTTCATATGCTAGGCTACAAAAATCTTATAAGATGGCCAAGCATAGACATGAATACAATATGGGAACAAGTAACTGCTATAACATTTCTAATGGTTATAAAATTATGTCTTGCTTAGGCTACTCACCATGATATTATTAGAATTCTTTCTAACTGACTCCAACTTCTATTGACTCACTTTGAATTCTTC
This sequence comes from Acanthosepion pharaonis, assembly GCA_903632075.3. NCBI lineage: Eukaryota > Metazoa > Mollusca > Cephalopoda > Sepiida > Sepiidae > Acanthosepion > Acanthosepion pharaonis. The sequence continues at coordinate 593,007 of CAHIKZ030005476.1, forward strand.
ATTTAAGGCATCTTGCCTTGTTCATTTGTGTTACTGGGGTCGGGGTGTTATTTACTCCACAACTGTTATTAGAGAAAAACAGCAATAACAATAAATTGCAATATGAGCTGTGGCAAAAAAAAGATATTGAGACATTAATTCTATAAGCCCCAAAAATTCATTTACTGATGTTGGCAAGGACACACGGACTAGTGGATAAAAGCATTGGTTGAAGTAATCCATTGACTTGACCCAAAGAGTTGTGATTTCAAGTTGAGTTATTAAAGAGAAATACTAAAGGAGATACCCCTGGCACGTGGAACTAGAACAATCTACCCCACTAGATAAAATAAGGGGTCTGGTTTGAAATTTCAACATATATCACCTGAAGAAGGCCAGAACGTACAACAGCCGAAATATTGTGAATATGACAATAAAGACGAGGACAACACTTCAAACAATGTAAAAGGTGTAAATAGTTACAATACCTCATCTCAGAAATATAGACAGACCATTTCTTTTAACAAGCAAATAATACAGAAATCAATGTTTGAATCTATATTATAAAAAAACGTATCTGCAGGAGGATGCTGGATGGAGCAAGTAAGCAACAAGGAAGTCTTAAAATGATAACAAAAAGAACACTTAGAATCAGAAATTTCTCATACATATAATGAGGAAGGGAGACTTGGAAGACAAGAGTAAGTGAGATAGAAACTTGTGTGAATGAATAGTTAAACAGGGGATGGTAAGGAGAGAAACATTGCTAAGAGTCACAAGTTGTGGAGAGTTATAATTTGTCCATGTCCTGAAGGAAGAATTCAGCACAGTGAAAACTTTTCTTGTATGCTTCAAATAGCATAAAATTTAAGTTTCAGATTTTCCACAAAATTTTAGCCTGAAATAAAACTGGTAGCCATTTTCTGAATTTGAAACTGATCACATATACTCAGGTATTTTTATGTGCCATATTCATTCTTAAGTTGGGTGATCATGGTTCTAGGTATTTCTAATAGGTTAGTGAGAAAGTTCATAGATTTCTAGATACAGAAGTACTATTTTTCAGTTTTTTTATCTAGTAGCATTTGACATTTAAACTTTTTTTGTTGCACTCATATTGAAGCACTAATAATGTCAGTAACATTTGATTGCTTGCAAGTAGCAATGAACATGTCTGCAGTTTGATCAAAATCAAAGAATCAAATTAACAAAACATGTGGAGAAGAAACTCTTGAATGGTTAATAACACGTTGCAGATTGGTGAATTTGAGAAAATCAGCAAGCCTTTAATGGGATGATAGTTGGAGCTGGATCAGGATGAACTACACTGAGTTATGAAAGTTAATTCACATTTGAGTAACTAAGAAATGGTGCAGCAATTTGAATTACCTTACTATTCCAAGTCTTCTGCCTGTAATCAGGAAAATCAGTAATCTCAGAAATTTTGCTTATTGATCAATGATAAAGTGCATACATGTATAACTGGAAATGATTATATACTATGAAAAGTACTGACTTTAGGTTAACATGAGACACATATAAAGTTGAACAAAGAGGTTAGCATTGTGACCATACAAAAGTCAATTTTCCTCCAGGAAAAGGTTAGATTTTGCTGTTGATGAGATATGTGAAGCATTGTTTACTGGGAATTACTTGATCTAAAAAAAGATTATAGCTTCTGAATTACATTCCATACAACTACAAAGCCAATTTGAGGAAATCACTAAGAACATTGTCAGTTCTGCACAACTCAGGTGTTGTATAATAATTTCAAAAGACATGATTTATGAGAAAATATTGTAGTGAGTTCAAGAAATTCTGTCATACAAGCTCTACTCACTCAACTCTCAAATTAGTACCTCTTATATAGACTACAAAACATTGGGAATATAAAATATAATAATCATAATAGAATCTAATAATTATATAAATAATTCTTCTTCTATGTGCCATGTCCCTTTCAGATGTTCATGATTATAGCTCTCCACAATTTCCTTTTAATAAATTTGGTCTTTTGTTATCTCTACTAAACCCTGTTCAGCCATCCATTTACAAAAGCTCACTTGGTAGGTTTTTTTTACAGTAAGGTTCATTCTTTAAAAGGCCTGGGGGCCACTCGGGGTAGAGGGTTCTGTATGCAGATAGGAGTGGAAGATAATGGTTAAACCTTGACTTGAACAGATTAAGATTGTAGGGGCTTCTGTAAAATTTGACTGTAATTACTCAGGACATAATCATCCTAATGGTGTAAAATTCAGCATATAAAGAAATGGATGTTTATACTATTTAAATACTGCAATGACCTCCAAAACTGCTACACACAGCCTAAAATATTGGCATCAAATTCTTGGATACTTCAATCTGAAAGACATTATACAGTTACAAGAAGAGGTTTTCAGGCACTTTCAAAAGTAAATAGAATTTTATTAATATAGATCATATCCTGTCTCACTCATGTAGATTTAGTTGAAATTAAATCTATTTTTATGATGATTTGTGAAAACAGAACTTTTCCAAGCACTCATATATTTTACCATAACACTGTATTGTCATCAAAATTGAAATCACATGAATAATTATGTTAAATAATTGTTATTTGTAGGCAGAAGCAGATTTAGACTTTAAGAGACCCTTTCATTATGAATGATCATTCTCCGTGTCTAAAAAATTACCATATATACTTGAGTATGATGCAACCTTTGAAGACTTAATTTTGAAGCTAATTTTAAGGGGATCACATCATATACAAGATATAAAATTATCCTATATACTGCTGGTCTAGGCTATATTTGACCAAACTATATATCCATTTACTGTAGTCAAATTTGCTTCAAAATTAGGTTTTCAAAGGTTTCATGATATGCAAGTATATATGGTATAGGTATTTTAGATGATGCTTTTTTGGAGCAAAACATGAGAAAAAAGACTAATTCCAACTAGGGGACTAATTCCAACTAGGGGACTTAAATACTCTAAATTGTGTCAAATTAGTTCAAAGATGCTCCATTAAATCTGAAAATAAACAAATCTTTTCTGTTCTTACATCTTTATTTTTTTTAGTTTTATCAGTGACACAAGACTAAACACAGTCCTTGAGGCCCTTTCTAATATTTAAGGTCCCTTGGCTGTAGTTCATGCTTGCCTATATATAAATCCAGCAGTGTTTGTGGGTAAACCAATAAGTATATGAGCTAATAATGAAAAAAAGAATTTATTTTACACATTTTCAGCATAATCTTCATTCTTGTCAATGTACGTAATTTTATGATGAATATTAATCACACAGATTCAAAACTAGAACATAGATATTTCATATTAAAAGTTAGTAAACATGTGTCATGCTATAGACTTACTAAATCTGACTTATTCTGTCTCTATTTCAAGTAATAATGTTTATTGTCCAGATAAAATTTTTGGAAAACATTCTTATTAAAATGATAATCTATTTCTTACTAGTCAAATAATCCTTCTTTTTTGTATAATTTTGGTAAAATATGGATTCTTATCACACCAGATCCAAAAGTTTTCAATGTGATTATCCTCTCTAGATACTAAGAATGAGCCAACAAAATCTGCCTCTTTTGAAAGAATTATTCTCCAAGAATTTAACTTAGCTTCTCTTGGAATTGTCTGTTTTTAATGTCCATGTCTTTAAATCTGGGAATCTTGGGATAGGTCAGATATCATCTGTCATCTTTCATCTCTTCATTGAAAAATAAATGATATATGTGGATCATGTTTTTCTCTTACTGTCCACTCCTCAATCCTTTAACATCCAAAGGTGAATGGAGGATACACTCACCCCAAATGCCATTAAAGAAGGCAGCAATTTTTAGTGGTATAAATTGAATTCTCTAAGCAGATTTGCTGTCTAGTCAAGGTTGATAAACCTGGTGGCTTAAGATAAGAATCTATTTTCATCTTACATTGTTTGCTGTTCTTTTAAAGGTCAGCAATGCACAATTATAGTATTATAAGCAGAAGTGTGTCTAGATACACATGGATAAAACTACAATGGTATACACAAATGAAATATATAGAAAATTATTTCTATCTAACAACTTTATGAACATTTTTCTTTTTTTCTTAAGTTACAGTGTTTTCATGGACAGGATAAGTGAGTACATTACTTTGGACATAAGAGAATCACCACAATTTCCCTGATGAAAGAAAAACATCCTTAACTTTAGTCTAAATCTTTAAGTGGATTTTCTTGACCATCATTCCAGGTGGGGCCAGATCAAATGTTATGCAAAGTTTCCTCTTGTAGATACTTCTTCCATCAGTTTTGATAAACTTTGTTTTGTCTATGCATTTTTTTAAAAATTTTTCTACTCCTGTACAGTTCAAGACTGACAGAAATGCAAGAGGACATTTTTTTTTGTCCAAGTTGAAATGTTTGCTATTTTTTTCAAGATTTATATAACTTATGACTATAAACTAACTTTTATGACTACAAACTGACTATCATTACTGTAAAATTCATAACCTTATTTTGTAATGTCTATGTAATTTCAAACCTCTGATATGGCCATAGATGTGGGACAATTTCCTCACAGATGAAGAGGAGACGAATTAACAGAAATGTGGTTCTATCCAAGAATGCTAAGGAGAACATGTGAGCAATGAGGAAGTTGTAAGAAACATGAAATGAAAAGTACACTTATACTAAGAATCAGAAAGGGATGAGGTAAATTACTGAGACGTATAATGAAGAAAGAAGGTTTGGAGAATTTGATGCTCACAGCATATACTGAAGGCAAGTGGGACCGAGGTAAACAGTAAGTAATCTACCAAACACACTTGTGTCAATGTGTAGCAGAACAAGATGCAGGAAGGATAGAAAAAACACAAACCTTAGTAAGAGTTGTAAAGGATAAGAAGATAGTGGAGAGCCATGATCACCCACGTCCTGAAGAGACACAGTAAATAGAAGAAAAATGGCTTAGAATGCTTTTTGATATTTTTATTCTTTCTGAAAGTCCATATTATTCACAAAGGTTTGGCAAATTTGACACTCACAGGACACATTAAAGGTAAGAGAGACTAAGGGAAATATCAAGTAATCTACCTAATAAATGGATAGAAGAACAGAGACTGGGAAGGTAGTAAAGGGATAAATGTTGTTTAGAGATGCAAAAGGGGTAAGAAGTTGTGGAGAGACATAATCAACCATGTCATGATGATTTATGGGATATAAAAAAAAGAAGAAATAACTGGTTTATACTGTAAGATCCGAGTAGATATTTTATTGATGCTGAACGCATTCTGAGAGGGTGAAAACTTTATAATTCAAGGAAAAAGAACTTCAAAAATTAAAGAATATTTCTATTTTTGGTACAAGAGTCATGAAATTTTTCTATAGGGAATCATATCAACAGAAGATTCCTTTGAAAACAAAGAAAAATAAGAAAACCCATCAAAACTTTTGAAAGGACATTAAAGTCAGTAAAATTAATATTCGACAGAGAGACCCAGAAGTACTCATTTTTTATCTAATTTTATAGCAAAGTCACTAAAGTAGATGTCATAATTATAAATATTTGAACTGTTTTTAGCTTTAACATTCCAAAACATTGCTATTATCCCTAAGGAATTCAGGTAGGTAAACATGATTATAAAATTTTGTGATAAAAAAACAACACAGATTACAAAAGTAATATAAAATACAAAGGGAATTGGAATATAAAAGTAACCTCAGATGATATATGAACTTGTATTTCATACTTAGGACTTTCATCTTACATGGGAGCTATCTCTTAAAGAAAAAGAAAAAAAGATTTTTCTCCTTCGTTTTTGCTAAATATACATCTATCTATATGTCCTAGTTTTTGGTTTCCCACCACCATTAGTACTTATTACATCTCTACTTAATAATTTCTTCCCTACATATTCACAGATTGGGAAATTCTGATTTTGTTAAAACATTTTATATGAAGCCACTGACAGACAGTGAGAGAGTAGTGTGAGGCTTGCGATAATTTATATGTTTGAAAGACTTTTTTTTTTTAATTAGCATTACTCCAAGTAAGGCAGTACAGTCACTATCATGCAAGGTGTTACAGGGTGTGCAGGATTTAGGAACAGCTCATCCAAACAATTACCATGAAAGTACTTATAAAAAAGGCACAGAAAGGCAACCTTATGGAATGAAACTGAGCCACCAGATCAGGACCAATAGTATTGCTTTTTCTTCTTTGGATCTTATCAAGGAGCTCCAAGAAAATATCTGGAGCACCGGACCATATATGGCAGCAATATTCTAAGCATGGATGAATGGTAGACATGACATGCAAGATAAATTCCAGAGTGAAAAACTGTGTTACCAAAGCAGTGAACCGACTTTCTTAGCAGCTGATCTAGGGATTGATACAATATAGTCTTTCCACCTCATGTCAGCTGAAAACATTAGCCTGAGAAGGTTCAATGAGTCACTTTCTTGAAGGATAGCATCAGCCATACTGATGGAAGGCAGAGGGAGGTCATTTTATACATCATCTAGCATTCTGACCTCGTCTGACTGATCAGCCTTTCTATTGAGGCAGGAGTAAATGGTTATGTCGTCAGCATAGAGTTGCTAAGCTGAGAATTGATGTCATCAGGAAGGTCGTTAATGAAGCATAACAGCATAGCACCAAGGATGGAGCCCTGGAGGACATCTGCATAAGCAAAAAAGGCTGTAGACGAGTGACCGTTCAGGACAACTTTCATTTCAATACTGGATAGGAATGACTAGATCAGCTAAAAAAACAGGCTTGGAGATACCGTAGCTTTTTAGCTTGTGGAGAAGACCTGAATGCTAGACCCTATCAAATGCTTTTGAGATGTCCATTGCAACAGCCTGGGCTTCACCGTTTTTAACTAAAGCATGATAGAATATTTCCTCAATTATCGTTAGTACATCAGCAGTTGATCTGGAGAAACAAAAGCCATATTGCTTGTCTGAGAAAAGGCTCCATGATGAGAAATGACAAATCAGTTCAGCATTGATTAGGGCTTCTAGGAGTTTTCCAAAAAGAGGGAGAAGGCTAATAGACTGATAGTTGTATGAGTCAGATGGTTCACCAGAGTTCTTAAAAACTGGAACAACAGATGATGACTTCCAGGAAGCAGAAAAGCAGGAGGCAGCGAGGTATTTATTATAACATTTAGAGAGAACAGGAGAACCAGTTTGGGAGCACACCACTTAATGACAATTATAGGGATACTATCAGGTGCAGATGCTTGGTGAGGATCAAGATTAGATATGATAGCAAAAACCATAGAAGGGGTTATATGTATATCACTCAATAGAGAATCAGTTCTAAGTGGGAAGTTAGGCAGTGATATTCCAGATTAGTCAAGAGTAGAGTTTGAGGAGAATTTACGGGTAAAGCATTCAGCTTCATCAGCAAACAACAGAAGAAGGGAGGGAATAGAGACCTTTCACTTATTTAGTACCCTATTACAGAGATGCCAGTAGTCACAAGAGTCAAAGTTTTTACAGGAAATGTGGTGCCTCATTTCTTCAGCAAACAGATATTTAGTTTCTTTGAATTCATGTACTTTTGTTAAAAGCAGTAGCAAATAGGCACTTGTTATGATGAAAGCTGTCATGCTGGTATAGCTGGAAAAAGTGGTTCCTGTGAGCTTTGGCGGCGAAGCATGTTGGTGTGAACCATGGAGAGGATTGCAGTTTCATCTGGTACTTCCAACAAGAGATGAATGCATACATGCTGGCTTTGACCAAAGAAGAATCCTCAGTTTCCAATTGGAAAGATGTCCCTTCAAGGGGCGTCATAAAGAAAATCCTAGAATGAGTCTCAGTGAGCAGGCTGGTACAGGAATGAGGTCTTATGGATAGGGGTTCCTGTTTAATGGATTCTAGGAAGAAGATATCAATAGCTACCACAGAGTGGTCTTAGTTATCAGCAGTATTATGAAGTTTGGCAAGAGTGGAGAGAGATGCAAGAAATGGAACCAATAGAGAAGCATGTTGCTCAGTTTGGCTAGGGAAATGAGTAGGAAAGTCTACAATTTGAGTGAGAGATTGGGCAATGGAAAAATTTAATGTTTGTATACTGGCAACATCAGTACCTTTTAGAATGTTTCAGCCATGTGCCGTGGTGAGCATTAAAGTCACCAAAGGCGAAAATGTTTGCAGATGCAAGTAATGAGTTTAGTTTGTGTAAAAGGATGGGTTGGGTGAACAAAGATGAAGAGTGATGGCAAAGTGCGATAATGGACAGGAAGTTGTAAAGAGCTGTAATTGCCCATGTATTGAAATGACATATCACATAAACAAAATGAAAACCAATGTCAATCATAGAAATAGACAGTTTATAATTTTTATGTAATAATGGTTCTGTAGCAAAAGTGATGATAGCAATTCAGATATGTCAAAGAAAGGCTGTAAATTGCTTCATGAAGAGGTGAACATTCTTGACTTAATAAGAAAGAAAACATTTGTACGCTAGGGTTGCTAAGATTTATAGAAAGAATAAAGCTCTTATCAATCAGAAAGTATATTTTATTATCACATATTAATATAATTAATTTAATTTCTTATTATTTATTGCTGCTAAAACCTATGTTGTATAAAATTTGTTTAAATAGAAAATAAATAGGAAAACCTTTAGAAATTTAATGTTTCCATATAGCTTCATCAAAAATTTTAGAAGTGGAATAATGTGGAGTTGTTTCAGTTTTTAAATTCTGTAGATGTCACATATTCATTTTATGGTGTTTGTATCCATGCATGGATGGATGGATGTGCAGATGGCGTAATAAACATTGACTCAGAATGTGAAATCAGAGAGCAGAGTTCGAATTCCAGTTTGTTACAGTTACTTAAGCACAAATACTCTTGGGAAAGGTATGAATCCATCTCCTCTATCAGCTATGAGTTAAGTAGAAGGGCAAACTGGGTTCCCTAGCCATGTTTGGAAACCACTCTAGAAGAAGAACAGTTCTGAATTTTCAACTCTAACCACAGCTTTATCTTATTAGCAATGATCATACTCATCTAATGAGTCAACAGACATTGTGTATCTATGTATCAGTGTTGTGTGGGTGACATATGTTTACCTTATGGTGTCTATGTGTGTTTAACTGCTGAAATGTTAGTATAATTTAGGTGTGTAATAAAAATTGGGTTTATAAGTGAATATTAATTGCATGACAAATACTGGAAGGGAATGTGTAATAGTAGGTTAGAGGTCATGGCTTGTTTTATGTCTATGTGATATGAAGGAATTTAATGGATTATCCCAATAGAGGTCTCTTCCGTGTTCATAAATATGGGTCATTAGATTTCTAGAGATTTTGTCGATATATTTCTAATACTGTTGTAGGCAATCTATCTTATATATCTCAGTTTCTGATACATAGTTGATTCTATGTTTTTTTCTGACCAAATCTTCAATTGTCTTGGAGGTTGTGGTTTTATTTTAGTGTCTGGGATAGTGAAATGTTTTTCAAGTTCAGCTGTTAAAAATTTTATTTTGTTATATAAGAATAAAGTGTCACTGCTGACACTTGAGTTTGAATATAGATCACCAGTGAGAAAACACTGGCAATCCCATTATTGAATTAAGTAGATCAAATGACCATAGAGGAAATGCATATATAGGAAGTTGTGTGACATCTAGATTGATCACCATTTCTATTCTATCCTCTATTACTATTCAGATTGCTATTTCTACTCTATTGCTATATGGACTGCTATTCTCTACTCTATTCACTATACTATTTCTCTATTTGGATCACTATACAGATTACTATTTGAGTGAGTATTATCGAGCAAATACTATTAGCATGAGTGCTATTCGAAGGCATCTGACACCAGTATTGTCCAATGGCATATTATAGTTGTATCTGTGATTACAAGGTCTCTACTACAACAAGGATTACAAAAGTGGTGAGTATTTGTTTGCATCACAAAAGTGTCAAAAATGTACATTGAAATCACAAAACATTTGGTAGAATCTAATTTATAAATTGAAATTTGTCATAGGTGTATATGGGGACAAAAAAAAACAAAGTATATATCGGGTTGTTACTATCAGTGGTTTCAGGGACCTGTTTGGGATCTTGGAATACATCTCCCACAAAGAAGGGGAGACTACTGTAATATTAATGTTGTTCTAAATGTATTACTTTTTGGGGGGTTCTAACTAAAAAATTGATTAAGAAGACAAGCTGGGGAGGTTACATGAGAGGGAGAAAGATTTAGCATTATGAACACAGCATTGCATAAATACAAAAAGCAATAACAAAGACGTAACAATGTATATCGATAGATTGATAAGCAAACAGTATTTAAGTAGGTTGGTAGGTTGTATAAGAAGATCTCTTCTGAAAGAATGATGTGGTAGAAAAAGTAGGTGCAATCAATAAAAACAAAATATTCAGTGCACTCCTGGTTGCAGGATGGTAGAGATGTTCTAAGCTAATAATCAATCAAGACTCCATTAATTGAGTGGAATTCAGTGCAGGCAAATGATTGTCAATTTAAAACCAATTCTTAATGTGACTTACCTTTTGTTTTAGGAAAGGTGAAAGGTCATAAGAACCTGACAGACTTGATAATTGAACCCTTGAAAACATGAATGGATTAATGTTTAAGTTATGCTTCCTACTTAAAATGAGTGCAAACGCAAACAACTTGCCTCATTCTGTTTTAGATTTGGCAGAGTTTACCTGTTTGTTTTAACTTTTAACCTCAGCATCAAAATAAATAAATAAAATCAAAATTAAAATAAAAGAAATCAAAGACATTTTCTAAGGTTACCAAAAGAAGCTGCAGTGACTGATAGAAATGTAGATATTCATATTATAACGATTTAATTTGTGTATTAAATTGCCATAAAACAGTAAAAATGGCACAACATAGAGAATTTTAATAGTGTTGAACTTATTTGTAAAATAAAGCAATTTCAAGTCCAGTTGTGTTATTTCTCATTTTTTCATCAGTGAATATGATGAATAAGCAGGAAGAAACATTGACCAATCTGCACCCTCCTCCATCTACCATACTGTCATATAAATGCTGATAACTATTATTTACAAATAATTACACATTCTATAAAGAAGTGACTTGACATCAAGCAGAGACTGCCAAAGGCAGCATTTGAGTTAGAGAAAACGTTCTATATGCGATCATATTAATGCAAAGAATAGTCTTTTGCCTTTTCATTATTTCCTTCTATAATTTGCCTGCTGATAATGTTTCCTTCAATGTTTGAGAAATGGTCTGTAGATTCAGCAGTTTTAGGAAATATGAAATAAAGCAATATGTGCTATTTCTCAGAAGCTAAAATAGCTCCTTTGCTGTAGAATTGGTTGATTTTGTTTAGTAGCATATCTTATTGGTTATTTAATGCCAAAATCTAAATATTTTGAACACAATCTTATGCCTTCAGCTAAATATATTTTGGATGCAATTGTATGCCTTCAACTACAGATAAAATGTATTGTTAGTTAATTTGCTATAAAATATATTGTCGGTAATTCTCCTATAAAATGTATTTCTGATCATTTTGCTTTAAAACTGTATTGTTGGTAATTTATATATATATATATATATATATATATATATATATATATATATATATATATATATATATATTGTTGGTAATTTTCATATAAATGTGCATTGGTGATAATATTATTATAAAAAATATGTATTTTTCTGTGGATAGTGAACCAAACTACATTCTTTACTTCCACCAATTCTCACCTTCATGGCTAAGACCCACCATGCTACATATACCATAGTGAACCACCCTCATTCCCTTTGTATTCCACGGTTCAAAAGATTTAAGTTCCACTGAAGCATTTTCTTTCTATGAAGTGATGCTTTATGAGCACCAAAATCTTAACCTATTCAAGTCTAGGATTAACCATTATCTTTCCCACTTGTCTGCATAAATTGTGCTTCTTATTCTATAAATCTCTACCTCGAGTGGCTCCCGGGCTTTGTACACGGCGAACATAACTGTACAAAGAAAAAAAAAAAAAAATGATCAACATTGCATTCAAATTTTTGAAGATCAAACTTGACTGAGAAGCAAGAAAATGGAAGAGAGTTCTACAAGTGGGAAATGTGAGTGAAGAAACAACATAAAAATTATGTTCAAATCTTTTAAATGCAAAATGATGAGACCTTGCCACCAATCTAGCGCCATTCATAAAAAAAATAACAGATACCACAGAGGAAAAGTCATCAGAAAAATTGCCATGAAAATATTTACAGAAAAGGCAATGGGAAGCTATGGTGGAAAAGTGGATGAAGATACCAGATTAGGATCAAGAACATTGCAGATTCTTCCTTGTATTTTGAATCTCTAAATATATAGCAGAAGCACCAGATCAGATATGATAGTGATATTCAAAGTATGGATCAATGGAAGACTTATAAATATATATATAATAGATTCTGGCAAGAATTGTCTAACATGACAGTGAACAATTTTCCTAACAGCAGACCTAACGGATTTAATATCTCATTCCATTTCATGTCAGTAGAAAATGTTTGCTTGAGAAAATGCAATGTTTAATTGTAAAATGTTCCATTGTGTGCGTGATACAAGATGATGTCATTTTTCTGAGTAACATAAAATCATAGTTGACATTCAAATGCTAACAAAGTTCAGAATTCATCGTTTATATTTTTTGTATTGCTTCATACATTATTTTTATTTTTGGAGTTTGATATCTTTGTTTTTATTGGTAGAAAAATTTAATTTAGTTTGTGCTGATTGGTCAGATTTTATTTTCATGGTTGGCAAAATATCTTTTTTTTCATTTTGATCCTATCTTATTTTTTTACTAAACTGATTTTTCCTCAGTTGAAGTCACTTTTCAAAATTTTTCCATGAAATCCACTATTTTCAAAGAATTTCTGAAGAAATTTAACTTCTGTCATAATTTCTGGGATGAGGATTTATTATTTGTATCATATACATTTGAACAAATATCTTCATTGTTATTAACACAATGATTTGGCTATTGTGCTCCTTGGCCTTTAAGCAACTGATGACTGCTGGAGGGCTCGACAACCAAAATGCTATGATAATAACAAGAAAGAAGAGAATATTAGTGTAGTTGCCAATAATGTAAATAGATATCTAACTTGTTCAGTTTGCCTACAAATACAGTATTACAATTTCTAAGAAAAATGTCCACACCATAAAAAACTAATCTCTCTGTCAGTACTTTCTATTTTTACTACTGGTGTCACCTATTTAGTTTTGAATTTGAATATTACACTTGCATAAAATTCTTATGTTGCAAAGTTAATATACTTGCAGAAATTATACAGTATATCACAAATATAATAAATGTATAATTTAGTTTTTTCTAGTCAAGTAGAAATTTATACAAATTTATGTTGCAAAGTTTTCTTTAATCTTGTAAACGACGTACTTTGGAGAAGAAATGCAGGGATAAATCTATTACATATTTCTGATCAACTCAGATCTGCTTTGATGACATTTTTCTACTGAAAAGTTCTATTTCAGTGGAAGATCTTATAAGTGATCAACCTACCAAAGGCAGTGGAATACAGTGTTTCCATAATCAGAAGTTACCTGGTTAATTTCTGAAAATTGGTAATATGGTGGTGGACGAATACTTAAAATAGATAAAGATTTACTTATATAAATTGGGTATAGCTTACAAAGTTCTTTTTTCTTTTAATTTCCCCCCCCCCAAAAAAAAGTCAAAGACTCAAGGGGTTTCTGTGATTGAAAGGAAATGAGAAGACTTTACTGAAAAGAAAGGATAATAAAAGAACAGGAGTCAGTAAGACAGAACATGGTGATCCTCATAAACTTAAATGTAACATCAATCACAATCTTCTGTCTTCCTCAAACCTGTTCTTTAATTGTCTTTTCTTCTCAGGAAACCTTCTCATGCTTTTTCGCTCATAGCAACCACTGGCATCTGTTTTTTACAATGATGTTCACCCTGTACAAGGTCCAGGAGCAACTCGAGATAGTGAGTTACAGAGTAAGAGACATGGTTTATAGGGATATGTAGGGAAGATAATGGTTGAAAATTGTAGTGATTGGGGAAGCATCCTCTTGGGAGTCAGTTCCACAGAGCAGCAGTTTGTGGTAAGAAGTTGTTCAAGTAGATCATACATCTCACCAAACAATAGAATACAAAGGGAATGAGGGTGGTTCAACACAACATGTGTGGCATAGTGGGTCTTAGCCATGAAGGTTAGAAATATTAGAAGTAAGGAATGTTGTTTGTCTGGAAACTTTTGATGGAAATAGCAACAGAGAAGCAAGAGGCTTGTGACCTTTCATCTCTGGGAAAGGAGTTGTAAAGTAGAAAATAATTCATCACCCAAAAGGACTCAGAGATGCTTTTGACCTCTATTGAGGCTGAAAAATGTCAACTGTATAGCTCCTGCCCACATATGGCAGCAGTACTCCATTTTGGGCCTGATCTAGTCTTTGTAATGATACAGGATTGCAGGAGGAGTCAGGTACTTACTGGACTGGTACAAGGAATTCTTCATTTTTCCAGTATAGTTAGTGATGGCTTGTATGCATGAGTTCCACATAGGCACAATGGTGAAATGATTAAAAAAATAATTATAATATTTAAAATAAGAATCCAATATTAATTATAGGTTTCTGCCTATAATCTATTAATGTCCATTGTCCTAATAATGGGTTAAATTTACTTGATGTAAAATCCTATTAAAAATCTATCACAGGGATCAACATTCTCAAGATAAAATACTACCATATAGAAAAAGCAAATTTAACTACAAGATTTTCTGAAATGCATTGATTTGTTTATATTTTGGATGAGACATTGTGCGGATATGGGCTTTCCAGAAGATCTGAATGAGAAGATCTGCATTCCTTATAAAAAAGCATAAAAAAAGAACTTTGCTGGGTTGTGGTTGAGAGGTCTAAATCATATAGGATCATGTAGTGATTTCTCCTAAGGACGGCACAGTTTCAAACCTTGCTGGAGAGCATATTTTCTTTATTAAGTTTTCTTCTATTTTCTGTGTTCAGTCAAGATCCTAGATCCCCACAAATTTCACTTGCTGAAATATATCTTATTAACTTTTATAGTTTTCTGTCCAGAAAGATCCATTTAGGAAAAAAAAAAGCTCTAATAGCCACTGAAAAAATACATTGTGGTTTATATTTGCTATTGAAATTCAATTTATCACAGCAACAAATGAATTTATAAAATACAAAATAAAAAAATGAAAAATAATTCTGAGAGTTTTGTAGTTTCTGGATTTGAATAGGTTTAAATTATTTGCTGAAAGTAATTAAAATATTAAGTTAATTATTGTTTACTACAATTACAACATTCTGAAATAATGAGAATATACCTTTGAAAGCAAATCAAAATGCACATACATATATTTATGTATGTATATATATATAGACAAATTTTGGCTATTATATGTGTGCTTGTAAAATGTATTAATATACAGGTATAATTCAAATATAAGTATACATATGTGAGTGTGTGTATATGTATTTATGTTTGTATGTTTGTATATGTATTTATGTGCATACAGATTATCCTATATCTGCTATAATCTTCAACTATTCAAATGTAATGTCAATTGACATCTTCAGTTGCCTTGATCTATCCACTATCCTTCTCCTCATCCTTTCCTCTATCACTCCTATCTACTCTCGCTCCAAATCTTCTGTAAACCCTTGTGCGCTAGTGGCTTCCCGCCTTGCTTGGGGTGAATCGATAAAAAAAAAAAAAAAAAAAAAAAAATTAATATAAATTAATTTTATTTAAATGGACATGAACTAAATAAATCCAACAGAAGACATAAGTGCTTGTCAATGAAATATATTTATATATATATATATATATATATATATATATATATATATAATTTTTTATAAAAAAATAATTATAACATAAATATGTTATAAAATCACTACAAAAATACCCATTTTGTTTCAATATATATATACACACAACACACACATATATATATATATATATACACACACACATACACATACCCACATATATATATATATATATATATATATATATATATATATATACAGTGGCAAAAAACTGAAATTAGGGGCACCCAGTGAAGAAGGAACTCAATACTCAGTTGCAATTGATCTAGCAAGCCAAGCTTGCCAACCATTACACTGACTCGAGGGTTCATATATATATATATATATATATATATATATATATATATATATATATATATATATATACATATATACACACACACATACACAAATACACACATACACATATACATCAACATTTTTTAACCTCTTCTCTTCTTCTCCACTTCACCTTCTTACTTTATATATACATATACACACATATATATATACAGATATACACACATATATATATAAAAAAAATCACCAACATATAAATACTTATATACAAACCTACACATTCTGCAGTACAAACTCACACACCTACACACAAATAAATATATACACATATACATCAATACGAATAACACTAGGTAACACTAGGTAAACAATACACATTCATATCGTCAGGATGACCATTAGGCAATAAAAGTACTAATCTATTAAAATTACAG
This sequence comes from Acanthosepion pharaonis, assembly GCA_903632075.3. Lineage (NCBI taxonomy): Eukaryota > Metazoa > Mollusca > Cephalopoda > Sepiida > Sepiidae > Acanthosepion > Acanthosepion pharaonis. The sequence goes on from CAHIKZ030005476.1 coordinate 609,559, forward strand.
TGACATATCATTATCATTTAAAGTATACGACCCCTACACTAAGTTAAATTTATAACGGTGTTTACAATTAACTGTTAGTTCATATCTTTGATTTAAGAGATCAGCCTTGTTTTTAAATCTAATAATTTCAAATTTTTCCTTAAGGCATAGATAACATAGGGCATATAGGGAGTTACATGTCTTAATCAAACTCCATTTAACCATAGGTGTTTTGTTCTTTTCTTTTAGATTCCAAAAATACTTGGATAATGAAGTCATGTACCTATAGTCACTGTGATTAAAAGATTGCATATGCCCCCGCCAGCGTTCCTTGAATGTTTTCATGGTGCTACCAATGTAAAAAATTTTTATATTTGGATTTTCAATTGTTGAAATAGTACTAAGATAGACTACAGAGCTAATCCTACAGTTATTTTGTAGTGGGCAATTATTAGGATTCCTACAATTACATAAGTTGTTATTTGTGTTATTATATTTAGTATTGCAGTTAGTAACATGTTGAGTAGTCAAGCCTTTTGAATCCCTATACTTGTTGAAGACTATGTTGTTATGTTTTTTAATTATTTTCTCCAGGTTATCAGCACAACTCTAGCTTAATTTAAGGGTATTAGGATTAAATATTTTACTAAGTGGATTAGTTTCAGGGTTGGGGAAATGTTTCTTGATGATGTTTAGAAATATACGTCCTAATTTAGTTTTAACCATTATATTGAAAGGGGGAGTGAACCAGATGATCTTTCTAGATCTTCTTTTCTTATTATGGTTGCAATTAACAGGGTTTTTATATTGAATAGTGGTATCTATATATATATATATATATATATATATATATATAGATAAACCTAGTGAGCCAGACAAACCTACCCAGGTTTCACCTAAGCGGATCATCAGAGAAAGCTGGCTAAAAAGGCAAAAGAGAAACAGCATATTTATAGGTAGTTGTTTACTCATGTCGGGTTTTTTCTTTGGGCTTTAAACCTGTATCTGTGCGATTTTTTTCAACAGACTTTCATGTTTCTAGCTCTTTCTTTTTTTAAAACCTTTTTTCCTTCAAGATTGATTTGATTATTGGCAAATCAAAAATTTGAAGGTTTTTCGAAACGAGTATAGTTACCTATATATATATATATATATATATATATATATATATATATATATATGTGTGTGTGTGTGTATATATATATATGTATATATGTGTGTGTGTGTGTGTGTGTGTGTGTGTGTGTGTGTGTGTATATATATACATTTTTTTAATTACTTTAAACATTATTTTTGACACCTCCTGTGTTGACTCCCTGTTTTTTAAATAGAATGTATTACATCTACTGGCCTGTGCACATAAGAACATTAAATAAAGAAAATATACACTCTTGCAAGCTTTCAGGAGATATCACTGCTCTGCTCCAGCCCAGCAAGATTCTGTAATGCATATTCTTTCATTTTCTTCTGGAAAGCACAATTTCATATCCAAATCATAAGCAAATCAGTTTCCAAAGTGTTAACGTATTTATTTTACTTAAGTTAAAAATTCTCAGCATCCCCTCTCCTTCATGCACTTGTGTAGTCACAATAATATAAACATCACTTTGATCTGATAAAATTCTAAAGGACTTAAGGCATCACATGAAAACTTCCATTTTGTATATATATATATATATATATATATATATATATGCTGAGTGTGACAGCATAATTGTTCATCCCACAAAATGTTTAATATCTAAAAAAATACTAAATTAATTGAGTTTCTTTTTTCTAGATTTTCAGATAAGATGTTTAGCCATCTTGACACCATTTGTCATAAGAATCAATGAAAAATCCTTTGAATTATTCAGCGAGAAAGAGAAGAGGTTAAAATCATTTTGTTTCAGTCCTACTTGTCTTCCCAAATGAGCAATGGTGAGAAGAAGAAAATCATTCAAGCCTTCAGTACCAACATTCATACTTTGGCTTCTATCTTCAAAGTCTATTCATGAACCATCAAGTTAACAGGGAATAAGTTTAAATAGAGGAGATATTACAGGTCTTCAACGATGACATTAATGTAGTCACTGTATCACTTATAATGACCACCAATTGCCTTTTCATCTGAGTCTAATTCACTGAAGAAAGCCTATTGTGGGAACTGGTTCTCAGGGGACTTATTACAAATTTGGTGTGATCATTATTTCAGACAGTACCCACAGACCAATGTAAAAATAATGGTTAAGAATTAAGAAATGAGAAATCAATTTAGATTAATTGTGCTTTCATCTATATAATAAATGCGAATGTGTCACACTTTTTCAACTTTATTTCTAGAGGCCAACATATCATACAATTTAAGAATCAGGTGTTGTGGAGTGGTTTCCCAGTGGAGGCTTGTATTCGTACTAAGTCGGTCCTAAAATAAGTTCGACGTACAAAATGTTAGGAACTTCATATAATAAGTATAACGCAGAGAAATCTAGTTGTAGTCGCTGATACTTTAGTATCCGACTAACGGTCATCCGGCATCGACTGACTGACTGACACTCCTCAGCCACTCCCTTGTTACTCTTACTACTCCTACTTATTATAGGTGGGAGAGTCTATTAACTATAGAATAGGTGTGTTCACCTATAACATCAGGCCAACTCCATGAGAAAATTAAAAACATCCTGGGCCAGATCCAGACCCACAATACTGAAATTTTTGGATTCCCAATGTTTCATTACTGTGATTGTTTTTGGCAATTTTTTGCGATAAATTTTTTTGTATGATAACAATTTTTATAATTTGGGAATAATTGAAATTAATTGTGAAATCCAGCAAAAGTCACCCATGAAATAAAAATAAATGTTTGTATGGAAAGTAAGGACTTACACACATCAAATTGTCTTTAAATTAAATGGAAGCAAAAGAATTATAGTAGAACTTTTAAAAGGTAAGCTTAAATATTAATTCAATACTTAAATGCTGTGATCAGTTTGAGTTCTTCTGTAGCTTATTGTTGCCGATTGTATCTGCTCCTCCCTACCTGTTGTGATAAAGACCCAATCAAGAGCCCTCCACAGGAGATAGCTTAAATGATGCTCAATAGGATGGCTTTTAAACTAGTTTTAAAATAAGTTGATAATATTTTTTATTAGATAATTTGCAGTAAGAAAAAATTTTGCTTATATTTGAAATTGCTGAGTTTTCAATAATTATCAGATGACAAGGTATAATATATCAGCATAAATGACTTTTGAATTCACAGTTCTTAATTATTTTTTTCTTTGATTTTTATACATTCCTATATCAAGGTTAACAAAAACAGCTGGAAGGAATCAGAAGGTCAAAATGTTCCTAATTTCATCTTCATCTCAAAATAAACCTATTATCCAAACAAACATGTTGCCAAATCTAGGATGATTATTGCCAAAGTGGATTTGAGTGCAGAGAGATGTACATTCTGTAATGAGTACATGTATATCAACAATTCCAAAAAAATCAAGGAGAAAATCCCTTGCTGTTAGGTCAGCAACAGATCAGGTCAGGTGATAAAAAACAAGAATATTCATTTTTCATGATGTTGTTTCAGTATTGCCTGAGAGTTTTCTTTTTTAAAGAGTTACCCTAAAAAAAAAAACATTTGACTTATACCAGATTAATTATTAGAGATATTCTTCTTTTTTTATGTAGCGTGTTCCTTCAAGATGTGGGTAAATATGTCTCTCCATAACTTCCTCTCCTTTTTCGCTCTAAACAATGTTTTCCCCTTATCATCTCCTTCAGTCCTTCTTCTGTCATCCATTTACACCAGTTAGATAGTGTTATGTAGGAATAAAGTGTCACTGTTGATATTGAGTTTAAACATAGATCACCCGCGAGCAAACACAGGTGATCGCGTTATTGAATTAAGTGGATACCATGACCATAGGCGAAATGCATATATATATACAAAGTCCCATGACATCTAAAGGATCCACATTTCTAGTCTATCTTCTATTACTAATTTGATTTCTATTTCTACTCTATCCTCTATTACTATACGGAACACTGCTCTCTATACTATTTCACTGTATGGATTACTATTTGAGTGAATATTATCGAGCAAGTACTATCAGTGCAAGACTATTCGAAGGCGTCTGATACCAGTATTGTTCAACAGCCTATTATAGTTGTATCTGTAATTACAATGTTTCTACTATAATGATCATTATGAAAGTGACAATGAGTATTCGTTGATATCACATAAGTGACAAGTATTTGTTAACACCACAAAAGTGGCAACGAGTGTTTGTTGACACCACAAAAGATAGGTTACTTGAGTTTTACTTCTGTTCTGTTGAGCCCAGTTAGTTCTTAGATTTGGAAACATCAGGTACTGTAAGCAACCTTCTACAACCCAAAGTTTGTTTCAGCATTAAATAATCCAGAAAAGATTGATAAGTTCTAAAGACAAATCAATCAATCAATTCCTTTTACTCCTCTTACCTCTAATGTGTCCTGTGAGTTTTGATACCTCAAACTGTAAAATACAACCAACAAATCTTAATTGGGTTATGGATATATTTTATTCATAAGCATCAAAGAGAAGAAAGAAAATGTACCACTGACTCAGTGCTTCGATGATGCTTTTTTTATATTGTTCATGTTGTAACTGGTGCTTCCAGTTGGATGTGGTGATGTCCTTTATGTCCCATTTTCATAATGAGACCTTCTTGTTCACACTACATAAACCTGCTTTTCTTATTATGCATTCCAAAAATTCCAACTCTCTTGTTCTGATTCTAAGTACTTTTTTGTTTTCTTAAGTAAGTAAAAAAGGTGTTTTGCAATCTGAATTATGATCACTCAAAAAATGCATGGAATTCTGAGATAAGGAATTATTATTAGTAAATATTGTGATTCTCATTATAGTTGTTTTGCACCACAATATTTCAATGATTGATTTCTTTAGCTTTTTTCAGGAGTCTGACATATTCAGTAATGTTCCGGATACTTGAAACTGAATCCTTTATTCAATCAATGAGGTAGACTGTTTTCATTTCACTGTATATAAAAACAGTCTACTCCCATTAATTAAATAAAAAGTTTAGTTTGAAATTCTAATAACATTCTGGAATATGACGAGCATCTCTTGAAGAAACCTGGATGGTACAATTCAGTGACTGTTACAAACAAAATGAAATTAAGTTCAAGTAAATCAATGTTTAAATCATCTAAAAAATTATACTTTGAAAAATTAGGATGATGGAGAAAATTTACTGAGTTGTGATTTCCACAACTGAAAATGATTATAGGTCAAAAGTATGAGAGTGTTATTATGAGACAATGGTCATTAGTCATGATTTTATGATATTTGATGATTATGATAAACTTTTTCCTGACTTTGGTGTTATTGTCATTGATAGTCATTGCTATGAACAGAGAAAGAACAAGCACACAAACCTTGAGATGCATAAAGAGAGTAAGAAACAAAAGACTTGGCCTTTCTCTACTGAAGTTAGAACAAGAGTAAGAGCTATGGATATTCAAACAATGATCACATGATGTATCAGTACTGCAGCAGAAAAATAAAACTGCCATGTCATATACATATTCGCATTGTATTCCACTGGTAATAAGGAAGTTTCATTTGGACAGCTTATTCCCAAAAGCAGCTACTTTTTGGAACAGACTCCCAAGAGGATGCTTCTCCAGATGCTACAATCTTAAATTATTCAAATCTAGGCTCAGCCATTACCTACCATGCATATCTTCATAATATGCACTTTTCCCCTTTGTTCTGTCTACGTCCATACAATAACCGCATTTATTAACCCTCTACCTTGAGTGGCTCTTGGGTCATGTATTAGTTGAACATTTATTTAAAAAAATACATTCTTGTGTCACTTCACAGATGAAGAGGAGACTTGAGGCAACAGAGATGTGTATTTTTCCCCAATCCTAGCTATAAAGATCTGAAATGGTAGATCTAAAGGGTGTAGTTCGTCGGAACATTTGCCATGGAAATAGCGATAGAGCAGCAATAGGCTTGCAGTGTAGCATCTGTGGGAAAGAGGCTGCAGAGTGAAGAATAATTTTTCCCTTGAAAATGACTTTGAATTCTATCAAGGCTGCAAAGAAAGAAAACAGTTACAGAAGGATACTGAGAATAACATGGATAAAGAGCAATTAGGAAGTTTTATGGGCAAAGACACAAAAAACAACTTAGAATCAGAAAGTAAGAATTAAACTTTTTGTGACATAAAATGATAAAAATTATTTGACACTCACAAAACATAAAGACTGTAAGAGAGACAGAGGGAAACAGTAAGTAACGTACTGAATAAGCTTGGATAAACGGATATTAGAATTGGGAGTGGGATAGATAGTAAAAAGACAAACATTGCTAAAGGCTACAAAAGATAGGAAGTTGTGAAGAGCTATTATCGCCTGCATCTTGAAGGTACACAGCAGATAAAACAAGTTATCTCAATCTTTAAGTGGAGAAGGTTTACCTGCCCACCCTCCAACCTTGAATATTAACATGCAAAATCGTTTTATTTGGGCTCAAACACTATATATTGTGAATGATCCTCAACTTGAAGAGGTTAACATTGTAGTGTTCATAGAAACATCCAGTGAAACTTCCTTCTTGGTCATAAATGCTCATAAAAAACAGAATATATAAACCTCCATGTAGAATTCAGGAAAAATATGTTGAAAAGTTACTTGAAAGAAAAGAATAAAATAAAAGCGAATCATGAATTATAATGAAAAAGAAAAAGTTTATATATGAACGTAAAAGTCAAGAAAGGTTTTGCTTGGACAATGACAGATTCCTTAAACTGAAATAAGGATTCAAAATATTCACACAGGGACAACCTATGGGGTTCTATGAGCTGTATAACTGGGAAGAGTTTCAGTAATGACAACTGTTGGGCAGACACCTTCTCTCATGTTTAGAGCTTTTCACATTAACTATATCCCTGGGACTGTGAAATGGCTTCAGTTTTTAAATTAGGATATATATTTGGTATCTTCCATCCTGATGCAAACTACAAAGTTCTTTTTTCGCATCAATTCTTGAAATTCTTTTATTTATAGGCTTCTGGGATTCTATTCACTTGGTTGCAAGATATTAAACTAATATAGTAAAAAACTTTGTTGAAAATCCCCAGAACATAACAAGAGAACTTATGTGCCATGTGTGATACACACTTAGGTGATCATGTATCTTTCGATATATGACTGACGAGGCAGATTTTTTCCTGCAGTAGGTTGCCATTTCTTTCTGCGGTAGACCAGTTGCCATCCAAGGCTATAGAACACGGTCTCTAGTTCACTGAAAACTGGAAATATCTTTTGGTCAAAATGCTATGATGAAAAAGAAATCCAAAAATCATCTTGAGAGATACTGATACTAAATATCTGTTGGGGTGCACCCACCTTCTCATCAGAATGGACTGATCTCTCTAATAGGACAGTTCTATAGAGTTCTGGGTAGATCAGGTGACCATCACACTTCCATCTCTCTACCAGAAGATACAGTTGAACTATATACTCTTTCTGATTATTACTGACTAACCTGCATTTGTTTGACTACTAATCTCTCTGTTGTAAATACCTCTTAAGATATACCAGTATTTTTCCCTACGTATGTGTTTGTCCTTATTTCAATACATGCATGCGGAAACACTCAACATCTCAACAATATCAATCAAGCAATCATTATCATCATCATGTGACCCATGAACGGGTGTGGCCCTAGAGCCATGCTGCAACTGAGCACCTCAACAGCTTTCTCATACCTTCACAGGTATTCATTCAAGCATTGTATGTCTTGCATAAAATAGATCTAGCAAGGACCATACTTTTCCAGGTCAAATATCAATAGATTACCTTAAATGGGGATGGGCAAGAAAAAAAAAAGAGTGAGTACTTCTTTTATATGCTGTGAACATTCAAGATGCAGCTCTTCACATTCTTTTGTTGATCTAAGTAATTTTGACACATTACCTTATTCACAAATGCAGAAGAGACTTGGGGTAACAGAAATGTGGTTCTAAAGAAAGACACTGTAAATAACATGGACTGAACATATGAACAACAAGGAAGTGTTAAAGAAAATAGAAACAAAAAGGACACATAGAACCAGAAACAACTGAAATTTATAGTGCATATAATGAGGAAAGAGGGCATTGAAAATTTAATACTCACAGGACATGCTGAAGGCAAGCAAGGCAGGGGAAAGTAGCATATAACTATTGTGGATTCCAAGATGAAATTCGGTCTCAAATGAATGACAAATGCAGGAATGAAATATAGCAAATAAATGTATTGACGTAATAATACAATTGATAATACGGTTAGTAGATCCAGAAATGCAGTTAGTAGCAATAATAATATATATACAGTCTGGGAAATTCAGCATCGAAATATGCCTTCCTTCTGAGTCTACGTGCTTGCAACTGTGACTCCTACAAAGTGGTTACCTCACACTCTCACTTTCTCACTGTCTTACTTCCGGGTATTCACTAGCAGCAGTACAAGTACATACTGGGCGAGTCCACTTGTATAAAAAGGGGTGGACCCCTTAACAATAACCTTACTAACAAGCTTGTTTAAATTTTTGGCAGAAAAGGGATTAGAAGAGAGATCAAAAAGACATTGCTAAGTGATACAAAAGACAGGAGGTTGTGGAGAAGCATGATCCTCCACATCCTGATGGGAGAGAGCACATAGAAGAATACAGATTTTGCTCTTGTGAAACAGAATTATTTTTAATGATGGCACATGATCTTATACTTTTCCTGCCTTTCTCTTTCTTCCTTCCAGGCTCCAATTTTTTCTTTGATTTCTTTTATGACCCTATCACTTTCTTCATTTGCTTTATACATCTATTGATTCCTCTGTCTTTTTTACCAATATTTCTTCAGGATTTTTCTTCCCTTCTTTCTTTCTTTTGCAGTATGAACTGTTGCATTTTGGAAATTATTCTCCCAAGAGGATGCTTCCTTAATCACTATTATCTTAACCTGTTCAAGTCTAGGGTTAACTTTTATATTTCCCAGGACCAGCATAGCATATATTTGGGGATCCTTTATCAGAGATTTGGGGGGCTGTATCATAGTTTATTGGGCGGGGGGGGGGCTTTTTAATAGATTATATGTGGGGGGATCATGATATCCTTGCACCAGCCCTAATCTTCCTTGCAAATCTTCTAAAACTGTACCTTTTACTCTGTAACCCTCTATTTCAAGTGGCTTTTGGGCCTTGTACAGAGTGAACATCATAGTAAAAAAAAAATATTGTTTTTTTTTCTTTTCCATTCTAAATTTCTCTTTCTCTTGTAAATTCATTTTTGTTTTTGTTTCTTCATTTGGTTTTTCATTCCTTCTTTTTTTTTACTCTTCTCTTTTAATTTCTTTCTTTCTTTGCAACTTCTTTTCCTCTCTCTCTCTCCTTCTCCCCACTCCACACTTTCTTTTACAAAATCCCTGTTATCCATCTTAGTTATCAATTGACAGACACACAAAGAAATTGGGTGACTGCAAGCCAGATTGAATTTCAGGCAAATGCCCCCCAGGGACTATTTACAAGAGGAGGTACATGGATTCTGTTTATTTATTCTTTCACATCCTCCAACCTTCCATTAAACATTAATGAACTTTAACCAGAAGAATGTCACTGTCTTCATTTTTCTTTTACACATTTTTTCATCTTTTTTTCTGATGTGGTTTACTCCAAACTTATTGGCTGATTTTTCCTGCCATCTTTTCTTCATATTTTTAAAACATTTTTTCATGCAAGAAGAACATCTTCACTTTTTTCCATTCATTTTTTATCTATTTTTACTATCATTTAGTTTAAATAAAATGTCAATCATTATCTACTGTCTTACTGATTACATTTCAATTATTCTTGCTCCTCAATAATGTTTCTCTTTTCTTATTCTTTTACACCCAGTAAGTACTTGTATCTTAGTGGCTTTACTGCCTTGCTTGGGGTGATTTCAATTAAAAAAAAAATTTTAAATATATACTTTTTAAAACTTAGTAAAATCTTTTACAGTTTATTTCTTACAAGATTACTTATGTCACCAAAAAAATCACAAAAATAGTTCTTGATATGTTAAAAATTCAATTACAAAAATACTATCAGTTTATCACTGAGTTAAAAATAATGGCTTAAATTAATAATTTATGGTGTTTGTGGGTATGTGTGTGGTACAATGGAGAGTGACTTGGATGGAAAAATCAGAGAGTCAACTCTGAATTCTAGTCAAGTTGATTACTTTCAATTTTGGGTTCTTGCAAGCTCAATTATGACTGAATAGTGAGTGTGATCCTCACTGGATGCCCCATACTTTCAACCTTGTGCCACATCTAAGCTATGCTTAGAAAATTGCCATTATATTTACTTATGTGCAAATAGCCTTGAAGAGGCTATGATTGGAGAGATCAAGAAGACTTTCTTTTTGGAGAGTGTTCAACAAAGTAACAATTCAGGGGAAGACGATGCCAAAGTGCAACTTCCTCCTTGCCATTGGAATAATGGTCTTTTCTTGAAATTCTGTTTACCATATTTTACTTTGTGTTAATAAATAGTAACCTAGTTCTATTGACCTTTACCATCATCCGGCAAGGTTTAGTTTCAATGGGTACCCACTATTGACCTAAGTCAAATAACTATGTAGAAAATTATATATTGCTCAAACAGAAATGTTTGTTTTTCTTATCAAATTTCAGTATATATGATAATATTTTTATTTATGAATATTATTTTAAATGCCATATTAATTCAGGATTTAGGTGTTCTTGACTCTCCACAGGTTTCTTTTCTTTATTATTTATGAATTGCAATGCATTCTGGGGAAACATCATGGAGTTGTCTTCTCCTATTGCTTTCTCCATTGTTTTGAATTCAGTGTTTTTTTTTTTTTTTCTAGACTGGCTGTAACACAAAGCTAGAGAGTTCAGTCTACCCTGCAATTTAACCAATAGCAGTAGGGGAAGAAGTGATAGATTCATGCCTTTCAAAAGAGCATTTTTAGGAAAGTGAATGCAAATAACTAGCATTGAGTTTGAACTTGGTTTTCTGATTTCACTTTCTGCACTAACACCCAATACACTACCTACACATATATGGATATATATATTTAAAATCTATAATTCTGAATATATTTACTCTTATACATATAGATATAGAGATACTTGGCTCTATCAAATTTATGTCAGTGTTACTTTGAAACACCAGGATTACTTCCATCATTTAATGATGAAAACCCTAAGTTCAGGTTTAGATTCAGAACTGAAGTATGATTACCAGGAGCCTAGGGCACACTAGCAATACTTTGCAATATCACCAGTAATAATATGTGACTCTTAGAGCCATATCAGTTAATGTCTGATGTTGGGGTTTCTTAATATAATGCTTCCCATCTAATGAGATATAACAAGGTGAGTAATATACATCAAAGTTGACATCAAAATTTGTCCAGTTTTGAAAAGAAATATATTTGTTATCTGTTCATATAGTGTTTAATTTTATTGCAGATTTTAATATTCTTCCATTTCATCTTCATGAATCCAGTTAACATTATCCTAAAAAGCAACTTTTATTTTTGGATTTTAGGTAAGCTTGATATATTTCAGAAGGATATTAAAATAATCCAGAATTTAAAAAGGGGCAGAAAACAAAGGTGTGCCTTTTCACCAGTCATATTCAACCTTTACAGTAAAGAAATCTTGAAAGAATTAGAAGTCCTACCAATATTCATTATTAATGACGATAATCATAACAACATTAGAAATACAGAAGATACTGTTGAAGATTACGGTCACATCATATTGAAACACTGGTTCCTAACGGATCACTGGTTAAGCAATAGTGAGCCTGGTCAGTACCTAGATGGGTGACTGCTTGTGAATATCAGGTCCTGTATGCTTGGATGTGTGGATGGTATAATAGATAATGGCTTGGGATTGTTAATTGGAAAGCTGAGTTCCAATTCCATTTGGATTTGTTATTATTCAGTTATGTGCAAATACCTTTGGGAAAGGTATGAATCCACTTCTTCTCTCCCCAGCAATGAGTTAATTAATAAGACTTGTATCACAGAAACTGTTATTATCTCCCTCCAAAAATAAAATTGTGTACAAAATATTTACATTTTGGCATTAAATAATCCACATAGGTTGATATACCCCTAATAAAAAACAACCGACAAATAAACATGGTGTTGATAGCAGATGCAGAAAAGAAACTATAGGAACTCCTACAGAAGGTAGTAAGGGAGAGTGAAAAGAAAGGACTAAATGTCAATTGTCAGAAAGTAGAATGTATGGTTGTTAGCAAAAGGGGTGGTCAAACATGTGAATTACAAAATGGAGATAGCAAAATCAAGCAAATACAAAAATTTAAATATCTAGAAAGTGTTATAATTGAGGGCAAGAAAGACATAGAAAAGCAGTACATAACTTACCTAACAAGCTTGTGTAAATGACTGGCAGAACAGGGATTAGGAGAGATGGCAAAAAGACAAACATTATTAAGAGTTATAAAGGACAGGAAATTGGGGAGAGCCATGATTGGCCATGCTATGAAGGGATATGGTACATAGCTGATGAAGAAGAAGAAATCTTCTTTTTAATTTACTGACCAAATGACAATCAGCTGTCAATATTTCAGAGATTTCATTTGTTAAATTACTGGACCCTGATCAAATTGTTGAAAAACCTCAATACATGATACTAGCAAAATTACACTGATAATAATTAAATCTAAAAAATTATTGATGATCAAGTATTACAAGTTGACTTTATATGTAAGTAAATTAATTCCTCTTCCAAATGAAACCAAATTTTACTTCCTTGGTATTACTGGTGATGAGATATGGATTTAGAAATCAACAAATTTGTTAAAATTGTAGATTTCCAAAATGTTATATATTTCTGGTTTGGTTTGGTTTATTTTGTTTTACGTCATATCAACCTCAATGGGCTATTTAACAATGACAAGATTTTTAGGATATGTTCAGTGATATGTCCCGGGAAGGGATATATTTGTTGGAAGTAGCAAAGTGTAACTGAGTAGGACAATCTAGCAGGTAACCATAAAGGGCTGGTCCTCGTCGTTGTGGTAGGGAATAGGCGTACACAATAGACGTAGTCCATGTACCTCCACATCAGTCTGTATTTATGGCTGACACCAGCCAATCATATTACTGTGAGGGGGTAACCCAGGTGTATGCATATTCATTACATCATTCAGAAAAATAGAATATGTATTCTTTGAAAGAAATCAGTTTTCAGAGTAGGTTTCATTGACATATTTTTGTAAGGAGGCATTTTATTGAGAGTCAAATGTATTTTGGGTAACATATTTTTTCAGAAATGTATTGCTGGTAATTTTACTATAAAAATCTATTTTTATACTATCATTGTGTTTTGACCCAAGTTTTGGAGTTAAATTTTTTCACATAGCTGGGACCCTAACAGGTGCTACCACGTGAGATCAGGGTGGATCTGAGAACAAGAGCAATTAAGAGGTGGTTCCACACTCCTCAAAACCCCCTAATCAGAGGCCTTGCTGCCAGATGTAGTTTATCATCATACCCAGGACAATATGAATTTCTGACAGTTCTACTTGATCAGGCGATGGGGATAACACTGTATACTGAAATACAGTACTGCCTAATTGTAGGTATATTTAGATACTTCTGGACTGTAAGTGCTTGAAAATTGCAGGTCCACATTGGTGCTTTCATTCTGAAAGGGTTAATATGATTAGAAAAGCAAAGCTATTTTTATAAATCTAATCTGACTCTCCAGTCAATGTAACCAATAAACAATTTTTTCTCTTGTTATTGAAAGTACCTTCTGGAACATTCCGAGACATCTTAAAATTTATTTTTGCCAGAATTGCAATTAAAATTTTATAAACTATTTCACATATTCTAATAACCTTAGCAAGAACTTTCAACACCTGTTTGTATCGCCATATCTTGAAGAATAATTGCACACACTGAAGATGTGCTGCAGGCTATCAGTCTGTTCATTGAATTGCACTGGTCAGATCATTTTGATTTCCACAATGTATATTTGGATATATATATATATATATATATATATATATATATATGGATGCAGTGTGCATATATACCAAATCAAACACACACATATTGTGGACTGATTCTAAAGAAATGTGTTGTGTAATAAATAGGAAAGGTTGACACACATATAGAAACTAAGTAGCAGTTTATTCCGGAGAATAGTATGGTACACAGTTGAAAACGCAGAGTAAAGTAATAAACAGTTAAGCATTAACTCCTTGGTATTTACACAAGACCTCCCCACAAAATGGGATATGGCACAAGGCAGATTTTTAACATGGGGCGCTCTGAGCATATATGCACAAGCAAAAATTCCCTGTAGACCCTGCATACATGGGGTTGGGTGGCTGTCTATTTCCCAAGATGAGACTGTTTGTAGGAATGGCCTCATCTGAGTTCCGCTCTACCTGAAGGCAAAGAGTCGACAAGCAGAGCAATGATTAATTGTTAACTTCTTGTATTTACCCAAGGCCTTCTCTTTAGTGGGATGTGGCACAAGGCCAGTTTTATACATGGGATGTTCTGAGAATGTAGGCTCAGACAAAAATTGCCCATAGACCCCATATATATACAGGGTCAGGTAGCTGTCTACCTCCCCGGACGAGACTCTGCTCTTCAGCATATCTTCGTCTGGGTTCCTCTTCACCTGAAGACAGTGAGTCGACAAGCAGAGTTAACTGTAATTGTTAACTCCTTTCCCTCAGTAAGAGAGAGTACTGGTTAAATAGTCTTGTGGGAGGCCTTCAGCTACTCCACAAGAGAATAGTTGGCAAGCTAGTATGATAGAAAATTGCAAGTTTCATGACTTGAGTTCAGTATACAATACAATAGGTGCATGACTAGTTGGGGTGGGTGGGGGTCTTTATAGAAGATTAAGCTAAGCTACACACACAGAGCTATGGCCACATCACATTGAAACATTGGTTTTGTACGATCACAGGTTAAGCAATGTCAAGTCTGTTCAGTACTTAGATGAGTAATTGTGAATACCAGATGCTATAAGCTTGGATGTACATATGGTGTAATGGATAATGGCTCAGGATTGTTAATCTGAGAGCTAAGTTCAAATTTCACTTGGATTTGTTATATTCACTTACATGTAAATACCTTTGGGAAAAATATGAATCCACCTCTTCTTCCCTCAGATATGGGTTAATTAGTAAGTCTTGCATTACTAAATCATTATTATCTAAAAAAAAAAAAATTCTTGCAATCTAAAAATATTTTCTGGCTTTAAATAACCTGCAAGGGATAGATTATCTGTAGAAAGTGAATCAATCAACAAATCCATAAACACACAGTCTTCTTTTAATTTAATCAATATTTTAATAAAGATCATGACAGAGAAAACATGTAGGTTACTTGAAATTTCTGCCTTTGCTAAATTACACCTCTGAAATGGCGTTAAGCATACTGCGCCAACATTTTGAATTTTTATCCACGACTATCTGATTTCATATATGGATTTGTAAAAGATTCTGTTGATTTTATTAAATGTTTTCTATAGATTTTAACTTTTAAGAAAGATCCAAGTACCATCAAAAGCACTAAATATAGCAGCATTAGATTGATTCATAAGAAATTTCCTTTCTCTGGAACCAATTGTCATGAGGAATATGTAATTCTGAAAAAACATTTCTTAAATATATCATAAGAGGTGATGGAAAATAGGTTATATACAATATTGTTCAATGCAAAAGGCAGTGAACTGTCAGGGATAAATCACCATAACCCCAATAAGCTCCTTAGAAGAAAGGGAATGTTGAGTGTGTGATGGCATCATTGGGGTATTAGAGTTCTTAAAATACAAGAAAATACTAAATGCACATTTATACATCCAGCAGCTGCAACATGTTCAAAAAAGATTGGCTGAAAAGCATTCTGCCCTCATCAGCAGGAAAAATGTTGTCCTCCTTTTTGACAATACAAAGTTGTATACAGAAAGAATAACACAGGATCGTCCTGGGTATGATAATAAACTACATCCAGTAGCAAGGCCTCTGATTGGGAGATTGGAGGTTTTGAGGAGTATGGAAACACCTCTTAATTGCTGTTGTTCCCAGGTCCACCTTGACCCAGGGTGGTAGCATCTGTTAGGGTCCCAGCTACAGACAAATAGTAAATCCTCAAACAAAAACAAAACATTATGAAAGTATAAAAATACATTTTTATAGTAAAAATACCAGCAATACAATTTTATACAAAAATGACCAACAATAGATATTTATAGTAAAATTACCCCCAGTACATATTTACTGTAAGATTACCAACAATGCAATTTCAAAGCAAAATTACCAACATTTTATATGTAGCAGATGGCATACAATTTACATTCAAAATCTATTTAGTTGTGTCTATAAAACTGTGTTCAAAATATTTAAATTTTGGCATTAAATAACCCATAGAAGTTGATATGCTGCTAAATAAAATCAATCAAATAAAACCATTTATGTTCATATAAACATGTATATACACAAAAGCTGAGTATCATCTACTATGTATTTCACTGTGAAATCAGAATAACATACATCATATTTTTTTTACTTCAAAGCACTTCCAAAAATTTAATTTTGGCATTAAATGACTGAGCTGATATGCCATTAAACAAATAAATCAATCAATAACACATTTTGGAATTCGGTTACTTTGTCCTATTCCACCAACTAGATCTTGAACCAATTGATTGTTACCTTTTACAATGGTTACAAAATGCTTTGATGAAATGAAAACCAGATTCAAGAATTTTTTCCAATATTTACTTATATATAATTATCATTTTCTGTTAGTGCCTATGTATGTTCAAAAGATATAAGAGGATTATGAAGAAAATGGATGTGAGACAATAATTGCCAATTTGTTTCCATTTTTACTATATTATTTAAGATGAGCATTTCTACTTATAATATTTTTATTTTTGGATTCTATCAGTTTGAATCTTAAGTAAGTTTCATTTTAAGAAACCAAATGTAAAAATGAATGTATAATTCTATAATAAATCATAACAGGTGATGAAACATGGGTTATATAGAATAATGTGAAATGCAAAAGGCAGTGGATTGTCCAGGAGAAATCTCCACAACTAATGCCAAAAGCTGAGCTCCATGGAGGAATGTTCTGTATGTGGTGGAATCATCAGGGCATCATTCATTTTGAGTTATTAGAAATGAAATATAACACTAAATGCACATCTATACATCCAGCAGTTGCAATATATCCATAAAAGTTTGGTTGAGAAGAACACTGTTAGTCAATAGGAAAAATGCTCTTTATACACCATGATAATTCAAGGTTGCATACATCAATAATAACATCAAATAATAAAAAAAAAAAACTTTGGATATCAGGTGTTCTATTCTATCCCAACTACCATATTCCCTGACCTTGTACCAATGATTATTACCTTTTCTAGAGAAATATCCTCTGGTCTGATGAAACATATATTGAACTACTTAACCAATGAGCTTGAAAGAAACTGAGTTAATCTTAATATCAGCTGAAGTCAAGAATAAAAAAAGTCATGCTACAAAAGATTTTTGTTGATTTGAAATAGATATCATTGAATGTTGACTCACTCAGGCTAAGCACAACAAGCTTAACCACCAGAGGCACCACTGATATATATATATATATATATATATATATATATATATATATATATATATATATATATAAAGAAAAGAACAGTAAGATATATACTCTGGTGTTTTTAGAGATATTTTTATTTTTACAAAATAGTGCTCAATGTAAATTTACAGAACATTAATATTATAAATTAACTGATTTAAAATATGTTTTTTTTCGCTACACAATTCTAACCATGTTTCAAAAATGGAAGCTAAAAGCTTCGAATTTAATTTTGTAATTAAATTAAAGACATTAGTTTCATTTCATCCTCAAGCGAAGACCAGGTCGGAGGGCTCAAGGAAGTGGACAGTGTTGATTGATGCTACACTGCCATGGGAAGTTATTGTGTCTGGACTGAGGTCAGATATAGTGTTGATTAGTGAGATAGTGTTGATAGTGAGAAAACATCTGCTGCTTGGCAAGCTGATGGAAGAAGGGATTGAAGAGGTACATAAAAGAAAGCTGCTTTGGTATGAGGAACCTGTGGCTGAGGTCCATGAGAGGGGATACGGCTGCACCCAGTTGCTATTTGAGGTTGAATGTAGAGGCTTTTCTTGCTGCTTCTTGAAAGAGATTCCTCAAGTGCACAGGTATTCAAAAGCCAAATAAGGTGATAAGGACCTGTGGCAAGAAAGCGGTTGAAAGCAGTGCATGGATTCCCTGGAAATTCGTATCAAGTCATGTCCAGCTAACAACATAGACCAGTTGCTTTAACAACATAGACCAGTTGCAACATAACATCATCCACCATATGGAAGGTACTGAGCTTAATGGGCTGAAATTTTTTGAAGCACGACACTCAGCTGAAGATTGAGCTGGTCTGGAGCACTTGATGTACATGTTTTTATATATATATATATATATATATATATATATATATATATATATATATATATATATATATATATATATATTTTTTAAATATACAAAAGAATTAACTATAATTGTCCCCAACTCCACAGTTTTGTGGCAGTATGTCCACTTTTAAAGGTGTTAATCCATGTATTAAATATTTCCAATTGTAATGAATGTCCATTTTTTCAATTTTCATATTTGTATCTGATATGGATATATTTGATCGAAGTAGCTAAGTGGGTTTGGCTACTATAACCAAGTAGTACACAGTAGCATTAATCAACTGGTACTCGTTGTAGTCACAGGTAATAAGTGTAGATCAATAGAAAAGCCAATGGTGTAGTCCAATGGGTGTTGTCATAGACTTAAACTCTGTCGTAACTAAATGTCCGTCTGTATTTATGATGGACACCAGCCAATCATATTCCAGTGAGGGGGAACACAGGTGTATGCATATTCCATTATATCAGTATCTTTTTTTAACTTTGTTATGGGCGCACTCATGTTGATGTTTTTACATGTGTTCCTTCATAAATATAATTGTTTTTCAATTGTATATTTTTCAGTAGTATATTTTGTAATTTTTATTTTCATTGTTATTTTAGCTTGCATGTATATCTTTGATTGTTTATTATATATATATATATATATATATATATATATATATATATATATATATATATATTGTATTGTTTTTGTTTATTATGTTATATTATTATTTAATTCATATTATTTTCTGTTGTATTTATTATATTATGTTATAGTAGTATATAATTTTCAAAGTTAATATTTATTAAAATGCCTGCATTTACCAATCAATTCATTTCTCTTGTTTAATGATTTAATTTGATTATAGAAATTTATTATATAATTTTTTTTCTTCTAAACAGTCTACATTTTTTGTTATTAATATCATATGGAGTTACATTTTTATGATTTACCACTTAATTTTAGCTGATATATTTTTTTCTTTTTGACACAATGAATATTTTGATAATGTGTAATTTGTGCATCTATTTTAAGTGATATTTTATGATTATTAAATCTTTCTTTACAAGTTGTTTCAATTGTTCCTATATAAAGTTTTTCTTCTCTGTTAATATTATTTGATGCAGTTGCTTTCTATATTATATTATTAGTTAGACATTTATTATTAAGTGGGCAGTTGTTTTTATTTCAACAATTACAATTACTGTTGCTATTTTACAGGTTTTTGTCATTGTCAGTGCTATTATTTCTGTTAATATTTTTTATTAAGTTTATTTATTATTTTCCTCCTATTATTCATACAACTATAACTGCTGTTAATTGTATTGTTATTAATGAGTTTTGATAGTTTAATATATTTAGAGAAGTTCTTTTCAATTAATTTAAAAAATATTTTTCCTATTTTGTTTGTATTATATTATTATAAGATGGATTAAACCAAATTATATTTATTTTTCTTTTATTTTTGTATGCATTATTGTCAGTTATGTATTCTAATTTATTCAAATTATCATTTTATATTAATGGTGAAACATTTTTCTTTGATTTTCATTAGATATTTTTATATTGCTAGAATTAGTTGCAAATCTTTTATTAATAGTTATTGGTATATGCTTAAATACATTATTTGAGTGGTTTGAATTTCCATTTACCTATAGGAGATTATCATTTGCTTTCCTATATGGTTTGTATGCATTATTATTTAAATGTTATGTTTAGAAAATTTAATATTTTTAGATTAGATTTTATGTCTATTTCAAATTCTAATTTGTTAAATATTTCTATTAATTTCTTATATTTCCCGTTTTTCTAGCTTTACAATTTCTTACAGTTATTAAACTATCATCTGTATATAAATCTATATATTTGTTCTTAATGACGTTTGATAAATTACATATGATATATATCCCTATATTTATTAAAGACATTTTTATGTTTAACATTCTTTTTTATAGATACAAGTATTTAAGTAAATGCTCTGTTTATAATAAACAGTATTAAATAACATTTACCGGCCTGAATGTCCGAGAAATTTTCATAGAAAACAAACAGAGCATTTACTTAAATACTTGTATCTATAAAAAAGAACGTTAAACATAAAAATGTCTTTAATAAATAAATTGTCGGACTTTGTCCATTTCTTAATATATGACGTCATTTGTTTACATTTGATATGCCAGAGCAGTTATGAATGTACGAGATTCATGGAAGATTGAAGTTTATAAGCAGTAAATTCGACCTTGTCTACCGAACGCTCCTTTGTGGCCGGTCGGTAAGGCACGTCAGCGTAAATGACGGTTCCGTATAGGATGCAGGTTCGAATCCTGTCAAAGGACGAATATTTTCTATGAAAATTTCTCGGACATTCAGGCCGGTAAATGTTATTTAATACTGTTTATTATAAACAGAGCATTTACTTAAATACTTGTATCTATAAAAAAGAACGTTAAATATAAAAATGTCTTTAATAAATAAATTGTCGGACTTTGTCCATTTCTTAATATATATCCCTATATGTTCTCAAAATAAAGTACCATCATAACTGCCCATTGATACGTCAAAGTTCTTGTTATTATTATTTCTAGTATTCTTTTTTTAGCCATGTTTTCTTGTAGTATAATAATGATTTTTGATAATGATTAATTATGCCTAATTCTTTGTCTTGACTGCCTATGTGTGGTATTGCTAAATTTAATCTTTTATTTAATATATATTTGGCAATGGAAGATTAAAACTCTTTTATAACTATTTGTATAAAAGAGCAATTGTTTTTTGTTTTAATATTGTTGAACCAATAAATAGTTTCTTTTGTATTTTTTCATTGATTTATATTTTATATTTTTCTTAATTTCAAGCATATTTTTCTACAATTTGTTTATTTTTTCTATATTATTTTTTTGGGGTTTTAATAATCTACATGTATGCTTGTTTAGAAAAATATCCTTATGATCTTTTAATTCAATAAATGGTTATACTTTCATTGTTTAATTCTATTATCTAATTTTAATTTTGTTGGTATGGTTTTTGCTTCTTTGTATTATTTTCTAAACCATTGTTGATGGTTTTGTAAAATTTATGCCACTCTTTTAATGAGTTTGTTATATTTGGTATGTTCCATTTTATAGATTGTTCTTGATTTGTCTGCTTGAATAAACAGTTTACTTGATTTATTTATTGATTTTATGTCATTCATTAATTGTCTTTGAAATTTACTATTGTTTTTTTCTTGTTTCGATTTTATTTACGATATTTATTTAATCATTTTCAAAATCAATATATTTTTGTTGTTGTGGATATTTCATTGAAGAAAATTCAGATTTATTGTTGTTGTTAATAATATTATTGTTATCATTAAGAAAGTAAAATACTTTCCATCTTAACCCTTTTTTATTTGATTCATGTATATTTGATGTAGAAATATTTTTAATGAATAATCAAATTATATAGGTTCCATATTTTTGGAAATATAATATTAATGAATTGATATAATCAATAGTCTGCAAAAGTGCTTGACTTTCGAACTGTCTTTATTCCTGGAGTTTAAATCTTAAATTTTCAATAAATTTAAGATTTAAAAGTGAAGCAGATATTTTCATATAGTGCTTAATATTAAAAATAAAGCATTGGTAATATTTTTTATATATTGTTGTAGCATACCTACGTATGATAATGGGTATGTCCCCATTCACATAAATATAGTAGTAAATACTGTATCTTAGTCTGCAGTTGGATATACATTGTGGAATTCATTTGACTTGATTCTAGCAGTTGACTACTTCTTCTCCATGCCACTGGCAAATCTTATATGTGTTGTTCTTGTCCTAAGTATTATCATTCATTACCAACCTTCATTTGATTATTCTATACAGTAACCTTCCCTAGGTTACAACATATATACAAAAGAATTACTTAACATTAATTTTCTCCGAATCTGAAATTCCATGGTAATATGTCCACTTTTCAAGAGGTTAATCCGTATATTAGATATTTCTAATTGCAATGAATATCCAATTTTTTTCAATTTTCATATTTGCATCTTAATATATATATATATATATATATATATATATATATATATATATATATATATGTACTACAGGCCAAAGAATTTAATAATCAGTCAGTTTCATACCTTCTATGGTTTAATTAATTCCTACAAAACTAGGATGCTGAATCTTTTACTTAACCTATTAGTGCATGATGATCAATATTTTAGAGAGTGAGTTACTTAAAATTTTAACTCTGGCAGCACTAAGATTATAATTAGCTAACAAGGTGGCTTAGACAAAAGAGCTAAAACTCTAACCTTTAGCATACTGTAGGAGAATATTTTCACATAGTAAAATGTTAGTCCTTCCAATTCAAGGTGAATTTGAATTTCTTAGTTGTGTAGTCATATCCTTCTATGGCAACACCTAAAACAATCTTGACTGAAATAGAGAGCCAGACTACTGGAATTTCAAATATATAAATATTTCAAATATATAAATATTTCAAATATATAGAACTAATATATAAAAAACTATATTTTGAAGAGATTACATGTAGAATAAAAGGGAAAGTAATATTTATAAAAGATGTAGAGTGCTAAATGTTAAGGAAACTTTATGCAATAATAGGTTAATTTCATTATTATTATTATTATTGTTGTTGTTGAATACATGATAAAAACCTTCAGAAAGAAAAAGAATTAGTTTTGAAAAAGCATTCAGACACTTAACATAAACCTTCCTCATATAAATTTTGTTACTGGGAAATGGAATTATTTTTCATATGATATCAGATCTTTGCTAAAACACAGAGAGGTAAAAACTTTTACATATTTCCATTTCCATCAGATTCTTCACACACACACACACAAATATATATATATATATATATATATATATATATATATATATATATGTATATATATATATATATAGTCCTGGGTATGACACTGGACTACATCTGACAGCAAGGCCTCTGATCAGGAGATTAGAAGTTTTGAGGAGCATGTAACCACTTCTTAATTGCTGTTGTCAATAACGGCAAACACGTTCAGGAAACTAACATTACTGTTAGAATTTACTTAAAGGAATGATCAATCAGCTTATCTTCATACCCTGCCTGGTGACAAATGCTGCTGGTGGCGCCAGGGGTGGCGGTGCTGCCATAGCCACCGAAACCATGATATCACCCCTGGTTGACAGCTGATGAAGACAGGGTATCACACGTGCTAACACACGTTGCATGTTAAAAAAAAAAAAAAATTAATGTGCATATTTAATAGTTTATTTTTGCTTCTTTTCTCACTTATGGAACACTCTTCTGATTCTTCTGCCTTCCTGAATACTTTCCTTTATTTTCCTTTTCTACATTTCCTCTCACTGAAGTCTTCACCTTCACTTTTACTCCCTGAAATCCCTCCTGCACTCTAGTGGCATCATTGCTGTTTTTGGAGTGAAATCATTAAAAAAAAAAATGTGAGAACACACCATCAGACACACACACACACAAACACACACACGTGTGTGTGTGTGTGTGCATGTTTCAGATGATGTTTTCTCTTTCTGGTCATGTATGCAAATACTTTTCCATCAGAGTTGCTCTTCTATGAAAAATTCAATAGTCTATAGAGATTCATTTGATTTCTGCCACAACTTATTCATATATATGCTAATTGAATTGTCTCCTAACACAAATCAGCCACTGGCTCCATAATCAACCCATAAAACATACATGTTCATATACATGTTCATATACATGCATATTTTAGTGCAAGTCAACTGAGGCAATTCATTTGAAAAGGACAGAGACTGCATCAACTGAATATCTATTAATGTAAATTGTAATTCCAAGTTCTGCACTTTTTTTAAAAACAATATAAAGAAGAGATGACATTGCACACATCGACATTTTATGAGAAGAAAATGTCACTGGATGTGTTTCCTCATCAACAAAAATTTCTTCTTTTTTTCTAATGATAATAATGAGCGACATGAAAATATCTCAGTATGTATTCGCCTGTTAAGATGTGAAAAGAAGATATTTAGTACATGTTAAGACTACACAAAATAGAAAAGAAGGTATTTCATTATTTGTATTAAAGTGTTTGCAAAATAATTACATTGTGAACTTATTCTACAGAATCATATATGAAGAAATGTATCAAATAACAGAAACCACATCAACTGAGGACTTTCAACAGCAGCAACAACTAAAATGAAAAGCACATATAATGCAAAGAGAAATTGATTCAATTAAAAATAATCACATAATGAGAAAATAATGACATAATAAAGATGTTGATATTCCACACAATTTCAAATAAAAAGTTAGGAAGGAAACCATATCATTACTGGAAAGAGCTATAATAACTACTGGACTTGAAAAATCTGTTTTCCTGAAAATTTCTTTAAGTGAAAGCAGTACTGGTGGCTCATTCAATTAATGATAAAGGTTTTCTTATAAGGAAAAGGCTAATATTATCATTATGATTAATAAAAAAAATGTAATTACCTTATCTTCAATGACTGCAGTCCAAGGAGATGGCAAATTTTCCCTTCCACATTTAAAGAGATCTGGGTCTCCTCCCACAAAAATATTCTAACAATTTCTTTGTTTCTGTATGTTCTAGAACTTATGAAATATTCTAAAGAATGTAACAAATCCATAGTTTCTAAATCTAATGAGTATGAAGGATCTGTACAAACATCCCAATGATAATGATCTTGTTTTTTCTTGAGTTTGTTTCACATAGTGTGTTCTTCCAATAGTCATGCTTGAAAATAGCACCTTTTCTGATTACAAAAGGAGAACAATTTCAACCTAATAACTGTTTACCTGATCAAGGTGCAGGTAGTAAACATGTGCTGTGATGGTTGTTCCATGTTCTAACACTTTGAAATGCCTGACACCTAGAATATTCCACTAGATACAAAGCAAAGTCATCTCAGGATGGAGTACTGATTTTGGTGTTGGTACTGTTTTATCATTTTGTGATAAACACTGCTTATTTTTTTTTCTGTTGACATGCAAAACCCATTTTTCATCACTTGTAACAATATGATACAGAAATGAGAGTTTGGCAGAATGCTGTGTTTGGTTTTCAAATGAAAGCTTATGAGGAATCTAAATTCCCTCTCTGCACATTTTCCCAATCAAACTCCAAAATTCACTCTAAAAAGCAACTGTTGGATAACATTTTAGACACAGTTTCCTTTCATTTTACCTTGGTTGTCTGACTCATATTGGTGAATAATATAATTACTTCCTGATTACTGCAATAGTTTTAAATAGTGTCTTTAGAATGTACTTGACAACACTGTAATTACTGCTTAGGAGATTGCAATAAAAAAAACAAATAGAAAAGATGAATGTTCAAGTCAAAAAAACAAGAATTAATAATGCTTCATCTAATAAATACTCATACTATTTTGGAAAGCATAAAAAATGACAGTGTTGCATTGGTCACTGGAAAAGTAAAAAAATAACTTGAAAAGGTTTGATTTTTAAGTGTACTCAGGACACTGCTATCAAAGAAAATATGAGTTCAAATCCCAGCAGATTATTTATGATCTGAGCTACTTACTTAATGATCATACTGTAATTATATGGGAGTTGTGATAAAAAGCAACTAAAATTATGAAGATTTCAATCAGCTTAAGATGCCACATAACTAAGCAATATCATCCAAATTCTGATGAACAGGACACATAATAGATTTAGACTGGAAATAAAATAACTGTGATTTTGTTAAAGACAAAAAAACAAGAAATATAATATTTATTATTATTATTAGAATGTTATGCGAATGAACAATACAAATGCAGAAGGATGTATATTTTTGTTTCACAGACTATGCAAAAGCTTTTGATCAGGTACAACACAAAGATCTATGTGAACTGATAGGAAAACTTGATTTATTTGGCAACAATATCAGAATAATAAAGAAAATTTACTGAGAGCAAATTGCCTGCATTCTTTTCCTCTTTAGGTGATAATGGCTCTCCACAACTTTCTATCCTTTGTAGCTTTTAGCAATATTTATTTGTTTTTTTATTGTTATGCACACATTCACTTACTGAGGAAAAGGTATAAATCCATTTCTTCTCTCAAACAAAGGTTATATAGTGGATTTGGAAAAATCAAATTTGTTCTCAAAAATTATTAAAAAAAAGTAATTATTCTAACAACTGAAAATATCTGTTTATATTTCTGAGATGACGTTTTGGCAGTTGTATGCTCCAGCCTTCATCATGCGATATTTGTTGGAATTTTGAACCAAACACTTTATTTAATCCACAGGAGTAGATTGTTCTAATTCCATGTACTAAACTTTTGGATATCTGTTTTAGTTAATTTGATAACTCTCCAAGTTTTTGTTCTCTTTGCTGATGCCAGTGTCTGGACTCACGGCTTGGGTCAAATCACATTTTGGAATCACCAAATGCACAGTGGATAAAAGCATTGATAAATGGCATGGTACATGAGATTAGAACAATCTACCTGTTATGGTAATTTGCCCACACATGCATGGACTCTCCCAGCTATAAATAGGAGCAGGTACTGCCTTTTGGAGGGGGAAGTTTCCAGCAGTCAGCTCTGACAGTCGGACTGAACATTCTTGCTAGTTTGTATATGTTTCTATTACTGTTTTCTGTTAATATATTTGTTTAACTCATTTCCTCTCTTATGTCTTTATTTCTAGCCCTAACAAAGCCACAACACTACAACAGTGAAAAAATAAAGGGTTAAGTTTGAAATTCCAACAAATAGCATCTGAAGAAGGCGAGAGCATACAATGATTGAAACATCATGAACATGACAGTAAAGATGAGGACAACAGTTCAAACAATGTAAATAGTGTAAATCCAAAATATGTTTTGGAATTTCAATAACCCACAAAGGGTTGATAAGACATAAAAAACAAATCAATCTATTTTTAATATGTTAGTTTCTGTTTTGAAGCTAAACTTTCTTTGCTGACTTGTTTTTCTTTTATTTTGAAATTTCATTGCATTCACTTACACAAAATAATAAGGTAGGTTACATGATGTCTTTGTATTGCCTTCACTATATCCTGTGTATGACAATTATTTCTTGCCATATTTCTCATTCTCTGTATAACAAATTTCAAATGTTGCTTTCTTATTCTAAGTATATGAGTCTTTTTTGCTTCTGGTTTCCTTAAAAGTTCCTCATTGTTCTATCTATGGTATTCCTAGGATCCTTAAAGTATCTTTTTCATCTGTGAGCAGAGTGTCCATCATTTGCTGTAATACAGGTAGATAGATACTACATTGCAATTAAACACTCTTTTCTTTGTTTCTAATGAAATTTTCTCATGTCATAAGATTTAGTTTAGCCTCTGGAATACATCCATCACTATTCCACTGCACCTTTGGATGTTTGTGCCAAATTTCCCATCATCTGTTACAACACTACTTATATAGTTAAACTTCTGGACCTGCATCATTCCAATGTCTCCAACTTGTAGCTCCCCTTGTGCTATCTCTCTTGCTGATGACCATACATTTTATCTTCTTACAGTTTATAGTTAGTCCTTTCTTCTTAGTTTTCTACACTTCCTTGTTTTGGAGTTCTTATTGCTTTCTTTCTGAGCCTGCATATCTTAAATTAGCTAATGACTAAGTTTTGTCTCAGCTGTTTTTCATATAAACACATCTTGCTATTCATATTTTATTTATAGGAAATATTGATTACACTCCATATAATTAAATCTAACAGCAAACAAGCAGGTTTATCTGCAAGGCTACCTCAAATAGATGCAACCTGCTATCAGCTATATATTATTAAGCAACTCGTATAAATTTCTTAGTAGTTGCTTAGTGAGTGGTGCTTTTGTTTAAAGCTGTTTATCAAATATTCAGACCTTTCTTTAGAAGGATTGTGTAAGATCAGGCAGACCATTCAAAATGGCTATTTGAAAGGATTCTGGTTTGTGACAACATAGCCCTATTTAAATAAGCAAGTTAAATCATACATAATGTTAATGTAAAAACAATTTTGTACAATTATAACAGCATGCTGCACAACCCTCTCTTCTTTTTCTCTTTTTTTCAGAATTTTCATTAGCTGAATTATTTTTTCTTTCTAAGAATTTTGAATAATTGTCTGTTATATGTCTGTATCACACTTTTGCATTTGAATTTAAAAATTAAAAAGAATAATATGCACTATTTGTTTTAAATTCTTTCATGTCCAACATATGATTCAGTAACTTTTAAATATCTGATTGACTCTTTTTAACTAGTTTTAAGTTTATAAAAAAAAATAATGTTTTTTTTTCTTTCTGTTTTTTATTGACTTGAATTTATACTCCAGTGTTGATGGGGGTTTAAAAGCTAAATGTTAAAGTTAACTTCACGGTTTTGAAACCAGTGGGAAAGCAACAGATTTACAACTTATTTTAGCTAAAAATATCAAAATATATGTTTTTATAATTAAATAACATAAATGAAAAAAAAATAAAAAACAGAAACAATTTAGAGGTGTGACATAAATTGTAACATATATACTCACAAAATTTATTCTTTCCAGATACTTCAGTTTATTAAACTGACACATAAACTTACCAGCTTTAAACCGAATTGAGTGAGTATGAGACATGGTGCAGACATAAATTCTCTATAGTCACAGTAAACAAACACAACTCAGCAATGTTTAACCTGCAAAAAATGGTGTGTCAATAGAACAGTGATCCCCTTGACACTGCTGTTACTGTATACACTTTTGATTCCCTTGGCAATGTTTATTTACAAGATTATAAACATATATGAACCAAGTACAATGCGATATTTATTGTTTACTATTTATAAAGATTTATTATTTACCATTTTATAAAGGAATAAATTTGAAAAGAAATCTTTTTATTCAAAAATCTATAAAAAATTATGAAATTAGAAAAACATTTAAACTGACTACAATGCAATATTTATTATTTACCATTTTATAAATAATTATTTCAATATTTTATAAAAATATCAACAAACTCAGGGTTGGCACTAAGGTCTTGGGAGCCCCCTCCAAAACTTTGATATGAAGCCCCCTCTCTACTACATGTGAATTTCAAAATTTTTCTAACCTGGGAGCCAGAAATCCCTGAAGGAAAATTGGGGGCAGAAGGGCAGTGCTTTTTTTAAATTACCAAAAACATGGAATTATCCAATTTAAATGAAAATTTCAGTACATATTCATTAATTATTTACTTTTATAATGAATATGTTTTTTATTTTAGAAAATCTGAGAAAATGTTATTCTTTTTGTAATAACCGTCAATACTTTCATGACTACATTTTACTTGAAAAAAGTTTAAGTCGCAAATTTTTACATTTCCATAAAGAGTAATCGCTGACACATATCCACTGAAAAAATAGTTTTACAAAAATTCAAACACACCATGGCTGGGGATTTCATTTGTAAGATATGCCAGCCCTGAATGAACTACAGAACAAGTTTTTCATTATAGTTTATTCACATATTTTTTATAATCTAGTAAATCTAAAATTATTCTTGTAAATAAGCAATCTAATAAGTAAATAATGTTTAATATCTTTGTTGTAAATTCACAAGAACACAGAAACAGTATAAATCCACTTTAATATGTTTTGGTGTTATTAAAATTCTAATTATCACTTCTGGAAACAATAAACATTACTGAGGAGTCAAAAGTATATATACTAATGATAGTATTAAAAGTATAAACGTTCTGTTGACACATCATTTTTTTGCAGGCCCAAAGGTTAAACATTTCCCACAACTCAGTTATGAACAGTACAGGAATGTGTCCAGATAAACTCACAATGACACCAGCACCTTGTAAACTTCATACTTGCCATTATTCATTATTAAGTAGTTGTTTCTACCCTTTCAGCATTGCAGTTTATGTATGTTTTATTTTTTTTAATTTCTTTTTTAAAATTATCAATAATTCTTTTGGTCATTTTATTTCATTCGTCTATATACCATGTCCATAAAGGAGATCATGGCTCTCCACAATTTCCTGTCATTTGTAGCTCTTAATAATTCTTTTCTTTTTGTTACCTCTCCTAAATCCTGTTCTCCCATCCATTTACTTAAGCTTGCTATGTAGGATATGCATCGTTTTTCTACATCCCTCTTGCCATCAATGTCCTTTGAGTATCAAATTCTCCAAGTCCTCTTTCCTCATTATGTTCCCTAGAAATATCAAGTATTTCTTTCTGATATTAAATATATGTCCTTTTGTTTCTATTTTCTTTAAAACTTTTTTGTTGCTCACATTTTCAACCCTGGTATTCTAAGCGTCCTTGTGCAGATCCAAATTTCTCTTGATTCAAGTCTCTTCTACTTCTGTGAGATTGCCCAGCATTCACTGCCATATAGAAGGACTGATATTATGTACTCATTTCTTTGTTTCTAATGAAATTTTTCTGTTTCTTAATACTCTGCTTAGGTTTTGGAAGGCATTGTTCACTATCCCAATGTGCCTTCAGATTTTAGTGTTGCACTTTCTGTCTTTTGTTAAAAGTATATTGCCAAAAGGTAAAACTTATTCAGTGACATTTCTGAATTAATGTCCTGATTTTTCTTGTTTTTATCAATGCTTTCTCTGGCCTTCTTCCACTGTTGGCTGCACCCACTCAGAATTTTGAAGAAAATCATTTATTCCGTTGAGTTTGCTCTCTTCTTTCATGTTTGTCAATAAATGTGCAGTTATAAAAACAACAATGATAAGGATGGTAACCACTGAATTGATAGTATTTGTTGTATGTATTTCACAATTAAGATAAACAAAAACTACACAACACCACAAACTGATATGTGAACATGTGATACTTGAAAGAAACTGACAACCACTGATATTTTAAGATTCAACTCAAGAACCAACAAAGGAAACACAATGCAAATTTATTGATGCAATCCTATCAAAACATAAAAAAAAATTATTTTATAATGGTTTATAAAAAGCTGACAACCCTCAGAAGACATGTTCAAATTCTCACAAGAAATTAAGAAAATAGTTGAAACTGAAAGAAAAAAATAAAAATAAAAAATCTTTCCAGTACTGATGGGCCTTTCTTTTTTGCCTTTTGTTTGAGGTGATGTAGAAAATCAGCATCTTGATGATGTCATTATTTGCTCTTTGAGTTACACATGCTATCCATTTCATTTGTAGCTACTGTTCAAAGTTCTTAAGTGATATGGTTTCTGTTTTCTCTTACAATTCTTTGGTAGTGATTCTATAATGCCAATCCGTATGATTTGAAGAACAATGCTCCTCAATGAGAACTACATTCTTAATTTGCTCAAAGACATTTTTAACCATTGTTCTGAGAAAGCTGTTATATACAGCTGACAGTTTATGTATATCTGATTCCAGTTTGGTGCTCTGCGTAACATCCATATGAAAGTCTCAATCTGATAAGTCTATTTAAGAACATGTTTAAATGCATAAGAGAAGATACCAATACAAACTAGTATATTATATTCAAGATATATTTTCTGAAATAAATAAAAATTCAAAATAATAAAAACCAAGTCAGAGAGTTTAGCTCCAAAACAGATGTTAAAGATTGACTGATCAGTTTGTTTTTATGTCTTATCAACCTTTTGTGGATTATTTAAAACCAGAATCTATTTTGTTTTTTTACAATAATTATTTTATACAAGTGAATATTGTATTAATAATTTTTAAGAATAAATTTTATTTTTTCAGATAAAAATCTACTATATAACTCATAGTTGGTGGAGTAAAATAGATTCTTACCTTTTACAAACACAAGGGTATTTGCATCTAAGTGAATGTAATAAACTTGACTGGAACTGGAACTTGGTTCTTTGATTTCTCATTCAAGCCACTATCCATTACACCACCCACACATCCATATATCAAAGAATAATCATATTTGCAATCACCCTCTGACTAAGCACTCAAATATTGAGAACAAATATATATATATAAGTAAATCCTTAAAAAGTTAATAAAATGTTTCTGTTGTTGGTGCACACAGAGAACAAAAGTCATTTTATACATATGGCAATAATCAGGCCCAAACTGAAAACTGACCTCTGTAAAATTTTAATAATATTTATAACCTGCTGTTAAGATAGCAGAACAGTCCATTTACTTATGATGTATATATATATATATATATATATATATTGTCATCCACAGACAGACTGTTTCGCTGTATCACAGTTCATCAGTGTGGCTAGATGTTCAGTTGCCTCTAGCTAGGATTGAAACCCAACTCAACTAGTGTCAGTCAGGAATTCTACCACTAAGCTGTTGGTGCACAGCAGGGATGAAGGTGAATTTAAGTATTTATTTTTAGATAAACACACAGTGACTGAGAGAACTTGATTTGATTTACCGAAGAGTCTTGCATTATTAGCTGTAATTGTCACTGTTTACAAACCCAGACTTCCTCCCCAGAGAGCTCAACCAAAATAAATTTTTCAGGAGCATATTGTCATCAACAGACTGTTTCACTGTATCACAACTCATCAGTATAGCTAGAGTTATATATATATATATATATATATATATATATATATATATATATATATATAAGATTGTTCTTACTTTGATAGTTGCCCAGTTAAGTGATTTTTCTGCTACATTCAAGGATTGTGGCAGGGAGGTTTAATACTGACACTATTTTATTTAGTTTGTTTTATATAAAAGTATAATCACTGTAAATAGACATTAGAGTATCATTTTAAATGTTGTCATTTTTTTCCCCACTCCCCAAGGACAAAATTGTATATATGGGAACAAGTTAGGACTTCATAGAGGCTTTGGGAAATTATGGTGGCTTTAATAAGAATGGTAAATAAGAATGTGTTGTTTTGGTGCAAGGAATATTATAGTTTGTTTGGGTCAGTGATTATAGTTAACTAAATTTAAGTTAAGACAGATTGAAGACTAACCTTCCTCATATGCCCTTATGGCCTTGTGCTATATTTTCTGTAAATTACCTGGAATAAATAATACTTTCCACTATGTAACTTTTGTAGAAGAATCATTTATTTGTACAGATCAGTGCAAGTCTTGCCACACATCAGAAGAGATTTTACCATTGAGTGGAACGTACATCTGTATTTTTGTGTTTGTAGAACTGTTAATTTTATGTTAATTTTAATCTTTAATTTTTCTTACATTTTTTGTTGATTATTTTTGTGAAAAGTTTGAATTTTCTTTTTCAGTTTTCACCTTCTCTGGCTCTAAGCTTGGTTATTTATTTTTTTTACTAGACTATGGATTTATTTTTCATGCAAATTTACATTGAATTTTTAGTTTTTCTTTTAATTTTTATTCCCTGTCTAGCATAAATTTCATTTTATTTTTTTCCTGTATCTTTGTGGTTTAATTTTCAATTCATTGTTTTTTGGTGTCCTGAGAAAACAATTTAAAAGAAAATTTTATTCTTGTTTTATATGTGGGGTAATCTCCCGTAAAAATAAATGCCAGAATAGATTACCCACAATGTACCACTGATCCATATATATAAATAGCCAAGGAAAAATCCAAGATTCACAGCCTGACAATTGTGTCAAGCATGAAACGGCATGTTGCCTCTGAGTGTTGACTTCAATGTTCACTTTTATATATATATATATATATGATAAGCAAATATAAATGGATATAAATCCGACAGAATGAAGAAAAATATCTGGAAAAACAAAACAAAAATCCTTAAAATGCGATTATGTTGTTTTAATATAAATGAAATGTCGACGTCTGACGTTTCAGTTTAAAAACCTTCTTCAGGACAATATTCATTAAAAATACAATTAACATAATCATTATAACACAACGAAAATGATGGACATAAAAACAAGTCTTATCCAAAACAGATAACATTTATATTTGCTTATCATACTGTCCACTGGAAATACAAACCTGAATTCATTTTATTACATGGAGGACTGCATGCTTATCCGAAGATACAGGATTCCTACAAGAACAGAAAAGATTTTCTAACGAACTGTATATATGAAAAATCTTTCCATCGGAATCAAATTTATAAAATTTTTAAGATTACGTTGTGAAAGCGTCGCCTATTTGACGACAACGTGACCACGCTCAAACGGAAAGCTGATTATTTAAAAATTTTCATTTATCTGTTTTGGATAAGACTTGTTTTTATGTCCATCATTTTCGTCGTGTTATAATGATTATGTTAATTGTATTTTTAATGAATATTGTCCTGAAGAAGGTTTTTAAACCGAAACGTCAGACGTCGACATTTCATTTATATTAAAACACAATAATCGCATTTTAAGGATTTTTGTTTTGTTTTTCCAGATATTTTTCTTCATTCTGTCGGATTTATATCCATTTATATTTGCTTATCATACTGTCCACTGGAAATACAAACCTGAATTCATTTTTTTACATGGAGGACTGCATGCTTATCCAAAGATACAGGATTCCTACAAGAACAGAAAAGATTTTCTAACGAACTGTATATATGAAAAATCTTTCCATCGGAATCAAATTTATAAAATTTTTAAGATTACGTTGTGAAAGCGTCGCCTATTTGACGACAACGTGACCATGCTCAAACGGAAAGCTGATCATTTAAAAATTTTCATTTATCTGTTTTGGATAAAACTTGTTTTTATGTCCATCATTTTCGTCGTGTTATAATGATTATGTTAATTGTATTTTTAATGAATATTGTCCTGAAGAAGGTTTTTAAACCGAAATGTCAGACGTCAACATTTCATTTATATTAAAACAACATAATCGCATTTTAAGGATTTTTGTTTTGTTTTTCCAGATATTTTTCTTCATATATATATATATATATATATAAATCCCACCATTGTGAATATTTAAAACCTGGTTAGAAGGCCTTGATGTAATTTGGCAACTGATAAGATGGAACTTTACTGTAGATGTGTGAACAGACACTCTCTTATGGGGTTTCTCCGTTGGCTGAATGAGGTTGTGCATCATGCAACCATTTCATTCACTGTGATTAAGCATAGTGATTGAACTCAACCCTTTATTCAATCTATGGGGTAAGTGTTTTAACCTAGGGAAGTTTATTAAACAGAATAATTAAATGAAGGTTCGCAATGAATGATAATACTTAGGACATGAACAACACATATAAGATTCACCAATGATGTGTAGAGAAGTAGTCAACTGCTTATGGGGTTTCTTTGTTGGCAGTGAGTTACCACTGAATGAGGTTGTGCATCGTGTAACCATTTCATTCACTGTGATTAAGCATAGTGATTGTTCAAGATTCTATTTTTGAACAAACATTGCATCACTCAGATCTGTTGGCACCTTCCACTCTGGATTGAGATTTGGCTTTGGTAAATTCTGGCTTTTTTCCAAAGTTAAAAGTTTTGAAAAGTTGAAGGGACACTGCAATAAATCTCTGAGGTCCCAAGAGGCATGCTTTTAAGAGGTTTAAGGCATCATTGCCCTGAGGGAAGTTTTGGTTATTTTTTTTTTAAATGGCTGGATACTTACCGGACTATTAATCAAATTGTTTGTGTAATTTAAGCTACGACAGAAAATGGTTATTTATTTTTCTAGTGAAGAGATTTTCGAAAAATTTCTGAAATATCCACAAAGACAAGAAGCACACAGAAAATTAACAAATGAATAGAATAGTAATCTTATTACAATTTTGTAAATTTGGGGGCAGCATTTCTTATGATAGGGTTTTTTTAAAAAGTTTACTGACATCATTTACAGTCAGATTAATGTCCTCATCTTATATTCTTCATCTTACCTTTCTCAGGTGTCTGTAGATCCAGGCAATCAACAGAGGATTTTGAACTGAACCCTTTATTCAATCTATGGTCTAAGTGTTTTAACCTAGGGAAGTTTACTAAACAGAATAATTAAATGAAGGTTGGTAATGAATGATAATATTTAGGACATGAACAACACATATAAGATTCACCAATGGTGTGTAGAGAAGTAGTCAATTGCTAGAAGTGAGTCAAGTGAATTCCACAATGAATCTTCAACTGCAGACCAACATACAGTATTTACTACTGTATTTATTTGAATGGGGACATATCCATTATTGTTCTTAAGTATGCTACAACAGTAAGTTGTTTCCATTCCACCGTCTATGTCTACAAATATTTAATCTTGATAATGATTCAATTATTTCTTTTCTTGTCTCTACATCTGTTGTTGCATTTGTCCATTCCAACTAGTCACTCATCTTAGTCGGGCCCCAAATCATCAATACTGCTTGTATTTGCTGTTCATTTCTTTCAGTTGTCTTAGATATCTTGTGATGAAAATTACTTAGGCTTCACAAACAGTACTGGATTGGTTGGTAGATCTCATCATTTTTTTGTTCAAATTGCTAGATGTAACTGTAAGTTTTATGTTGACAGTTTCTCCTCTCATACTTCACACTCATGAAACTCTCTTCTAGCTTCTTGCTTTCCAGTCAATTTCAATCTTCAAAAACTAAATAAAGACATTATCAACTCTCATGTTCTGTCTCCTTGATCCCTGGTCTTTTAATGTCCTTTCTCTCCTTAATGTTTTCTCAGATTATTTCATTCTCAGTAACCCCTTGCATCTTAGCATGTTTATTGCCATGCTTGTGGTGAAATGATAAAAAACCCAAAAAACAACCACTGCTATTCAAATTCATCAATTGTACAACTTGACTGGTTTATCAATTTCTTCAAATGGACAAATCATCTGGTGGTAAGGAATAACTTCAGCCAGAAGAGTGTACTAGAAAAAAAAAAAAAAAACAATTCATTCCCACCACACCAGATGCACACTATCTGCACTGTTCACCTTGTTGGTTTGTTTTACTTTTACACCAAATTCACTAACCAATAATTTAAACCTCTCAGTCATTGTCATATCTTTAAATGGTGAGAATAGTCGATTCCATACAGAATACATTAAGCATTTGTTGAATGAACAGTTAGTGATTTCTCAAGTCTTCAGATGTGTGGGTGGTGCAAGGAATAGTGGCTTGGAATTGAAATAGGAGAACTGAGTTCAGATTCCAGTCAGGTTTGTAACATTTACTTCCATGAAGAAAGGTAAGAATTCATCTCTTCTTCCAACTATGGGTCAAATAGTAAGGCTTGTATCACAAAAAATCATTGTTATTCTCATAAAAAATTGTTAATGCAATATTCACTTGCAAAAGAAGAAAATAATTAATTATTCTTACAATCCAAAAAATATGTTTCGGTTTTAAATAACCAACAAAGGGTTGATAAGCTGTAAAAAATACCCTCAGTAAATCTTAAGTCTGCTGCTATCATTCTTTCTCATACTGGTGGGGGTTATCTTCCTATCCTTTTGTTTACAACAGATTGAAAAGTCAACACCTTGATTATGTTATTATTTTCCCTCCTAATAAGATGTGCTATCCAGTTTAATTATTGTTGCCGTTGGAAGTGTTCAAGTGTTGTGTTTTTTTATTATTTGGCAAAGTTCTTTGTAATTCTGTAGTACCAGTCTAAGAGATTTGATAAATGTTATATCAGAATAAAGTGTCACTGCCGACACTTGAGTTTGAACATAGAACACCAGTGAGTAAACATAGGCAATCTCATTATTGAATTAAGTAGACCATGTGACCATTCCTATTCTATCCTCTATTACTATTCGGATCACTATTTCTACTCTATTCTCTATTACTATACAGATTACCATTTCTATTCTATACTATTTCTCTATATCTATTTACTACACTATTTCTCTATTTGGATCACAAATACAGTAGTTACTTTTTGAGCAAGTATTATCAAGAAAGTACAATTAGTGTGTGAATATTCGAAGGTATCTGACACCAGTATTGTTTAACAGCATACTATAGTTGTATCTGTGATTACAAAGTCTCTACTACAATGAGCATTATGAAAGTGGCAACAAGTATTCGTTGACATCACAAAAGTGACAACGAATGTTTGTTGACATCACAAAAATAAAAAAAATAGTCTTTTTTTCAAGATCTACAGGGTTCATTCGCGTGAACAAATTTTTAATCATTAATTTAATATGAAAGCCTTATTTTGGAAATAGTTCAGAATATGAATTTGAATAATTTTTCTTTATTTTGATCATTCAAAGAGTCTCATCATGCAAATTAATTTCAGTAATTTGTAAATTTTTCTGTGTATGGACAAATACACTGTAATCAGACCTCATCAGATTGGATTAAATTCATTTTTTATCAGATTTGCTTTTTATCCAGTTCTCAGATCAAATTTAATGCAAATATCCCAAATCTGTTTGCTTCTTTAATCAGAAATCTTGTGAAACACTTAGTTAAATTATTATTTTAATGCCTTGGGGAATTAACAGATCAATAAGAAACAATCATATAATTGTTACATAATAATCATGACTTTCATTTTATTCCTTCTCAAGATAATAGCAGTTCCCTTCTCCTCGAAGTATAAAATTCATGGCTCAAAATACTTGAATCCACTTTGGCCAAGAAAAACAAAATTTGCTAATTAACCATCTCACAGAATGATAACATGGTGAGTTGTCGTCAAAACAAAGATAAGCGTAACCTTTTGAACCTAATTGTTGGGGAAAGTTAGACAGAGTATGGGGAATTATAAACAATATCTCATTGAAAGATTCAAATGAATAACCACTCCCAAGCAAAGAATGAGAGAATTTTAGTCTACTCATTTGGTCTCTGTTTCCTCTTACTCTTTTCAACAGAGGTACTTTCATTGATGAGTTTTCTCATTATGTTATCTATAAAATAAACTGCTAAGATTCTCATATGAGATGAAGCAACAATTCAAAATAGCTGTTATAATAAAGATTCCTTACTGTTATTCTTATTTATCAATTATTCCTTAAGCTGCATCTTCAGTAAGGTTGATCTCTGTACAGAAAAACACATGAATATTTAAGCTGTTAATGAAGCTTTATTAAATGCAATTTGACTACTGCCTATATATGATGTTCAACAATTTCAATAATATTTCTGTTCAAAGGGGAGACAATTATGGTTGCCTTCAACACAAACTCCTTCAGAAATTGCAATTTTGAAGGTCCTTATGATATACTTAATGACAATAACCCATAAGCTCTGCTAATAAAAGTTCTACAAAACTGAACTGTATGTAGTGAATTGAATTACATTTAAAACATTGCTACTAAAAATGTTTATGTAGTAAAACTAGTTCTCATCTGATCGTTGAAGTTTTATCAATTATTTCTTTAAATTGCATCTTCAGTAAGGCTGATATCTGTTCAGAAAAACAGACAGATGTTTAAGCTTATAATGAAACTTTATTAAATGTAATTTGACTACTGGCCATATATGATGTTTGAACATTTCTTTTACATTTGTGTAGTTAAAAGGGAAGACAATAATTGTTGCCTTCACCACAAAATCCTTTAGAAATTGCAATTTTGAAGGTCCTTTATGATATACTTAATGACAATGACCCCATAACCTGTGCTAATACAAGTTCTACAAAACTGAACTGCATATAGTGAATTGGATTACATTTAAAACATATTGCTACTAAAAAAAATGTTTATGATGATGTCATGTACAAAAACTAGTTCTTGTCTGATCATTGAAGTTAAGCAATGTTCAGCCAGTACTCATATGGGTGACCACTGGGAAATACCATGCATTGTAAGTTATGTGACAGGCCTAGCAAGCCAGTGATAGATGCAATCGCACTACTTACACTAACAGAAAACTTCTATATGTAGAGGTGATTGTGGACCAACAGTTCACAAGGCCTACTTGAAGTTCAGTGTGTGGTGAATGGAGTGAGTGCTATTCAAATTTGAATTCATTTTCTTTTTATTATTTGTGCAAATCAGCTTACACTTTTTAGACCACTGACCCCTTCACGAAATCCTTCATAACATCATCAACCCCTATCCATGTACAAAAAATATCAATAATAATTATTTTTATTTAGGGGTAGAAATTCCCCTGCCCATTATTTTCTTTATTTCTTCTCAGTCTAATTCAATTTAACTATATTTTGTTATTCCATTTTTCAATTTCTGTTTCTCTCTCTATACTAGACGTGTTTGTTCAAATAATAATAATAATAATATGATAATATTAATCTATCTATCTATATAAAATTCTTTCACACCTTCTAAAATAGCCATTCACTGACTGATTGAAATCAAATTTTGGTGAGAAGTGCAGGCAGGTAAGTGGGTACAAAATATAATTGGTTCTACTAGGATGCGTAGCTTAGTACAATAAATTTTCATTAGTTTTTTTTAAATTAAAAGTTTTATTATTTAACATAAAAAAAATCCCACAATTTTAAAAACAATTTAATGATTAAAATAACAAATACTGATTTTTTAAAAGTGCAATATTTTTTTTATGTATACAAGAATCCAGTTTCCAGTTCATATTGTGTGTGTGAGAACCATAAACAAATCACAAGGCCAAATGCTACAAAAAGTTGGAATTTGGCTCAAGAAAGAAATATTTATGCATGGCCAGTTGTATATAGTCCTACAAAATCAATTTAAATTAAAGAAATCATTAAACTGCAAAGGATGTTTTTTTGTCAAAATATTTTTTGAGACATAACGGCTTGTTCAAATTTCATTGATTAGTTGGCAAAATTGAATGAAACATAGAATTTGTAAATCTTGACTAAAATGTTAGCAATAACTTCAACAATACTAAATACTGTGAGAATTGTAACACACTGAGGCATGTTGCAAAACCTCTGGTCAGGAAACATTCTTGCATTCATTAACTGAACAGCCAATGCTACATTTGGTTGAAATTTATATTTCTTTTAAAACGATCTTTCATTGAAATGGCTTTCTCAATTCCACTAACTTGTCACTCTTTCCATTATTGATGGGGCTTCCTTTCTAACCTAAATGGCGGGGAGTATCAATATCTTGATTTTTGGCAAAGTATTTGAGGTTTTAATCAATGTTGAAGTGGTTAAGCATGACCTACTCTCTGACAAACAATGTTGCTTCCGTTTTGCCAGTCAACTGCTGATGTGCTAAATGCCATTGCTGGCTATATATATATAAAGCTCTTTATGATAATGGAAAAGCTTGAGCTGTGGCTCTAGATATCTCAAAGACATTTGACAGGGTTTGGCACACTGGTATTCCATGTAAGCTCCAGGATGACAGTATTACAGGATGAATGTTTGATTTGATTCAATCATTCCTATCAAATTGTGAAATGATGGTTGTTTTGAACATGCTTGTTTCCAGATCCTTTCACATGAACACGGTGTCCCTTATGGCTTTACCCTATTTCTGACCTTCATCAATGATTTGCCTCAGTTCCAAAGTAGTTATTTATGCAGATGACACTACCATTTACTCCTGTCCCAATAGCAAATCCATCAGAGCTAACAAGGTTAACCTGGCTGCCAATCTTGAAAAGGACCTCCAATCAGTGGTTAACTGGTGCAAAAAATGGCTTGTAAATTTTAATGCCTCCAAAATGAAATTGCTCTCTTTTAATCACTATAGAGAAGCTTTCCTGTCTGTCATCAGCATGGCTGATGCTAGGCTCTTGCATATTCTTGGCTTCACGTTTTCAACTGAATTTAAGTGGAATTACTACATTTAATCAAAAGCTGTGTCTTTTGCAAGGTTTTTCTTGTCAGAGTCCCATCTTACACATTAACAAATCTACCATTCATCCGTTTATTGAATACTGTTGCCACATCTGGTCTGGTGATCCAGCTATTGATCTCTTGTTTCATAAGAAAATCCAAAGAAAGGTCTGCAATGTAATTGTTTCTGACTTGGCATCTTGACTTCAGTCACTTTCTCACAGACATAATGTGGCTCTCCTTTGTCTTTTCTACAAATATTTTCATAGCATCTGCTCTGAGGAGATAGTTTCCCTGGTGCCTGAATACATGAATTTAAGCATGCTACTAGATTGACATCTAGGTTCCACACTTTTATTGTTGAAATAGTTAAATGAAACCACCACTTCTACTCCAACAGTTTCTTTCTCGCACTTCTCGACAGTGGAACTCCCTTCCATTTACTTGCTTCCATGAAACCTTCAGTCTTCTAAAATTTAAATGCAATGTCAATCGCCATCTTCTGTCTTCTTGAATCCCATTCATCTTTTATTCTTTCCTCAATCCCCCATATACCCAATCTTTTTTATCACTTCCATTCTCTCTAACCCACTGCATACTAGTGGCATTCTCGCCTTGCTTTGGATGAAATGATTAAAAAAAAAAATAGAAAATTATTATTTTCTCTTTGAGTTACATGTGCTATCCATGTTAGCAGTTGCTGCTGTTGAAAGTGCTCTCGACCTCGGTATGGTGGTAAACTACATCTGGCTGTAAAGTCTCAAATCTGAAGATTGGAGGTTTTGAGGGGTGTGGAACCACATCTTAACTGCTGTTGTTCCCAGATCCACCCTAACCCGAGGTCGTAACACCTGTTATGATCCCAGATATGGACATATAGTGAACCCCTAAACAAAAATCAGCAGCGTATTTTTTATAATAAAATGACCAACAATACATTTTTTATTGCAAAAGGACAATCAATTCAACACTAAAAAAAATATAAAAATACATTTTTATTGTAAAATTGCCAACAATATATTATCACAAAATATATATTTAAAAAAACATATCTTTACTTTGAAAGTATAAAATGATATACAAAATATATGTAGTTGAAAGCATAGAATTATGTACAAAATATTTAGATTTTGGTATTAAATAATCCATAGAAGTGTTAATATGTCATCAAACAAAATCAAACAACCAACATGAAAGAACACTTCCATGACATTAGTCATATAATATCCTACAATTTCTTAAAGATATCAAACTGTATTCAAAAATATAAAATTCAACAAAACTACAATATAAAACACATATCACCACCTCTTGTAATCATGTCCACACAAACATGTATATACACAAAAACTGAGCATCATCTACCATGTATTAAACTGTGAAAGCAGAATAATGTATATCTTATTTTCATTACTTCAAAGCACCCAAGAAAATTAAATTTTGGCATTAAATGGCCTATATGAAGTTGATATGCCATTAAACAAACAAATCAACTAATCATATTGAAAATGCACAAGTGATGTGGTTTCTGTTATTTGTTACAGTTCTTTATTTGTGATTTTGCAGCACCAATTCATAAGGTTTGAAAAAAGATGATACTTGCTAAGATGTACAGGTTTCATTTGCTTCAAAGCCAACCATAACCATATAATAGCAATACTACTAATAATAATGCGAAAAAAACTGAATAAATAAGATAAGCAACAATAATATTTAGAATAAATTTAACATTTTTGTTAAATGTTATCCTTTTCTCAAACATGCCTCTTTACTCTTGTTCTCAATCCTCTGTAACCCCTTGCATGCTAGTGGCACTCCCGCCTTTGCTTGGGGTGAATTGCTTTAAAAAATAGGTTGAAATCATTACTAGGAAGGACAAGCAGTATCAAGGGCATTTATTGATATAAGCAACCACAATTTATTTATTAAAACCTTTTGACCCCCAGGCATTTATCAATCTTCCCTGCTAGTTCCATCAATTCCCTAGGACTGATACTGACCACTTTGGGGACCCATAGCCTAACTTATTTTAAAAGTGGCTTCAATGTTGCAACTAATAAAATTTAAAATTTAGCAGCAATGTGCTTTCCATCTGGTTGCATGTAACCAGTCTAAAGCCAATTAAATTTACCAGTGAATATCTACCAATTACACTTACGTAGTAGCAGACATGCAGGTATAGCAATTTGGACTAATCACAGTTGTGTCATAAGTGACATGCAGGTGTGAGAACTTCTCAAGTGTAGTTTTGGTTCTTGATAAATACTTTCATGAAAACATTCAAGTTAACCAAAGTTCCAATTTGTAAAATTTCTGTTTTTATGTATCTAAACTTCTACAACTGCAAATAATTTTATTATACATTTTTGTAGTTGTATATATCTTATAGCAGGAAATACTGAACAATCTCCTCACAGATGAAGAAGAGACTTGAAACACTAGAAATGTGTTTCTACAGAAAAATGCTGAGAATACCATGTATGGAACATGTGAATAACAAGGAAGCTTTAGGAAAAATAGAAACAAAAAGAATGCTTATACATAGAATCAGAAAGAGACAGTTTAAATTAAAACATAACAAGAAAAGAGGAATTGGAGAATTTGACACTTACAGGAATTGGAGAATTTGACACTTACAGGACATATTGAAGGCAAGAATGTTTAATGGAAAACAGCAACTAACCAGCTTATGTAAATGGATGGCGAAACAGGAATTGGAGTGATAGTGAAAAGATAAGAGTTACAAATGGTAGGAAGTTGTGGAGAGTCATGATAGCCCACAGCCTGATGAGACATGGGATATAGAAAAAGTTATGTCTTTTTCATT
The DNA here is from genome assembly GCA_903632075.3 of Acanthosepion pharaonis. NCBI lineage: Eukaryota > Metazoa > Mollusca > Cephalopoda > Sepiida > Sepiidae > Acanthosepion > Acanthosepion pharaonis. Next base: position 654,456 of record CAHIKZ030005476.1, read on the forward strand.
CTCTTTTAAAATGATGAACAGACTGTAGCTATGAATTCTATATCCTTATAACGTAATTGTCATGTAAAGAATTACTTCATGTCAATAAATTCTTCTTCTATATGCTGTCTCTTCAGGATGTAGGCAATGATGACTCTTCCCAACTTCCTATCCTTTGGTGTTATAAGTAATATTTATCACCTTACTATCCTGCTTATTCCATGTTCTGTCATCCATTTACTGAAGCTCAGTAGTGTAGAATTTTGAAGGGGTAAACTTTGATGCAGCAGCTGATCCTCTTCCTTTTCTCATGAAATCCTCCTTCATGCTGGGTAAGGACTAAAACTAGTTTTAGATACAGCACTTTTTTTATATCTAGGTTGAGAAGTGTTGTAACCTAAAAAGGGTTACTGAATGAGCAATAACCAAAACAGAGGTTGGAAATGAAATGATAATCTTTATAAGATCAACAAAATACAATACTCGCCAATGGCGTGAAGTAGGTAAACAACTGCTAGTGGTGGACTACTTAGACATCATATTACCACCACTTACAATAGTGTCCAATGTATTTATGAGGATTGGGACATACCCCATAGGTACGGTATATAACAAGAAGTCCTAGATTATTTGAAATGTGACCAAAAATCTTCATGATGTTCTCATATAAACAAGAGTTACATGCATGCTTTCTTTCTTTTCTGATGTAGGATACATGTACATAATGGCGCTCGGTTTGACAAGTCACCATTTTCTTCACTACAATTAAGTACGTTCTTTGATATTTACTTCTATCTCTCTTCCCTTCAGTCGGTCCTATGAGTGTTAAATTCACTAAGCTCTCTTTTCTTTTTATGTGTCCCAGAAATTTCAGCTAATTTCAAATTAAGAATAAGCATTCATTTTGTTTTTTATTTTACCTAAAACATTTTGTTGCTTCCTTACTCTGTTGATGGTATCCTCAGCATTCTTCTTAGAACCAAAGCTCTCTCTTCATCTGTGAAGAAATTGTACAGCATTCTCTACCTTATAGGAGGATTGACATTAGATAAGCAAAAAACATTACATACATCAATTAATTCTTTAAGAAAGCTGTTTTATAGTACAGATTAGATATCCTTCAGCTGAAATTCCCAAATCCCAAAACCTGCAAAATGTGAAAGTTTTTCAGGTGCTGACATGACTTGCCACAAATGGAAAATTCCAGAAAACATCATGGCTACCTGTAACATGATTGCACTGCAGCATTAGAAATAAAAGGCTGATATCTTTAGTTTTCATTACATTTAACTGTAATCAGAGCCGGTGTTTTGTTTCTATACAAATACTGTACCCGCATCTATTGTAACATTTTAATCAAAATGCAACGTCATTAGTAGAGACTGATAGCTTATTGAATTTTCCTCCTTACACTCACAGTGATGTCATCAATGATCTACCCTCTACCTCCAGTTTCTCACACTGGATGTAGAAGTAATGTTTTGTGTTGCATTTATGTTTTTTTTGTAAGGAGTAATAATGTTTTTGTACATGTACAGAAAGTACAAAACATTACTTTTATGCAAAATCTTAATTTCACCACTTAAAACTCTGTGAGTCATTACCTGTGTCTGTAATTAAACAAAATTTATTAAACTTTATATAAAACTACTTTCAGGGTATATGTTATTTACATAAATCTACCTTCAGGGTATATGTTATTTATATAAAACTACTTTCAGGGTATATGTTATGTTATGAAATGCAAAGGAATATTGAGTTTATACTTGGGTTTAATTTCCAGGCTCCCCCCAATTTATAGATGTTATATACAAATTAAATAGTGTGTTTACACTATTTACATTGTTCAGACTATTGTCCTCATCTTTATTGTCATATTCACACTGTTTTGGTTGTTGTACGCTTCCGCTTTTGTCAGGTGAATATGCACTGGAATTTCAAACTACATAGCCCAGTAGATAAAAGCATTGGTTGAAGTAATCCAGTGACCTGATCCAGAGAGTTGTGAGTTCAATATTGGCCACAGCAGAAGTGAAAAAAAAAACTTGATGAGTTGAGTTACTAAAGGGAAGTAACTGAAATTGAGATATCCAGAAAAGGCATGGCTTGTGGAATGCGAACAATCTACCCCAGTGGATGAAATAAAGGGTTCGGTTTGAAATTCCATTATATATCCCCTGGATAAGGCTGGAGTGTACAACAGCCAAAATATCATGAATATGACAATAAAGATGAGGACAGCAGTCCAAACAATGTAAATAGTGTAAATATCAGGTCATCCCAGAAGTTCTGTCCGAATTTTAACTTTTTTTAAAATGAACGAAATTTAAAGAGTATTTTATAATGCCTAATGGAGCTGAACATTATTTTTATGTTTAGATGCATTTAAACTGATCAAATTTTATTTCAGAGAACAATAAAAATAAATTTTGTTTGATTAAAACTCTGCTAACATGGAAGTACCCAAGAATCATTTGAGGCACATAATGCTTTATGAGTTCAAGAAAGGAAACTCAGCAGCTGAAGTGGCTAGAAACATTCACTTAGTTTATGGAGAGGAATGTGTGAATGAAAGAACTTGCAGAAGATAGTTTGCAATGTGGAGATTTCACCCTTGAAGATGAAGATCGAACTGGACATCCAGTTGAGGTTGATGAAAAGCTTCTTGAAGCAGCCCTTGAAGAAATTCCTGTATCAGTTGAGGAATTGGCAGTGGTTTTCAGTTCAAACCATAGAACTGTTCATCTTCATCTTCAACAACTTGGAAAAGTTCCTAAACTTGGAAAATGGGTGCCTCATGAATTGTCTGAAAACAACCTCAAATCCTGAGTTGACATCTGCTCTTCTCTTCATTCTCACCAACTTGTTTCACCTTTTTTGGATAGACTTGTGACTGGCGATGAAAAATGGATCTTTTATCGAAATGTTAAGCATCGTAGATAGTGGCTTGGTAAAGAGGAAGGACCCCAGCCACAGCCGAGAAAGGAACTTCATGGGCAAAAGGTTCTTCTTTCAATCTGGTGGGAACACCAAGGAATAATCCACTTTGAATTCTTACCACCTAATGCAACAATTAATGCTCAAATATACTGTCAGCAATTAGAGCATTTGAACCAAGCTTTCAGGAAAAAAGACCTGCTCTTGTGAATTGAAAAGAGGTGATGTTTCATCAGGACAATGCGTGACCCCACACAGCAAGAATCACGTCACAAAAGATTGAAGAACTTGGTTGGGAGAAAATTCCTCATCCACCTTATTCTCCTGATCTTGCTCCTTCAGACTACCATTTGTTTCGTAGCTTACAGAATCATTTGGAAGAAACAGCTTTTGCAACACAGGAAGAGGTTAAAACTGACATTTGTGAGTTCTTTGAATCAAAGCCAAAAGAATTTTACAGTAATGGAATTAGTAAGCTTGTTAATAGATGGAAGAAAGTCATAGATAATCAGGGAAAATACATTGTTGATTGAATCTGTAATTAAATGTAACATTTAGTCACTTGTTTTCTTTATTCAAAATTCGGACAGAACTTATGGGATGACCTGATAGTTATAAATACCTGATGACAGAATTATAGACAAATAAATAGCCTGTATTCCAAAATCCCAAATATTTGAAAACCAAAGCACTTCCAGTCCCAAGAATTTTGGATAAAGGATTCTCAATCTGCATTTGATTACAGAAAAATTAAGATTATTTTTTGTTATGGCTCAAAATTTTTGTTGAGAATAATGCAATGAATTTGAAGTTTTTAATTACATTACAAAGGCAATGAATTATCAAACCTAAAAACCTAAAAATTATACATATATTAGTCACTATAAGTTTATTTATATCACTAATTTATACAAGCAACCAAAAGTATAAAAGTTTCCAATACCAGAACTATGGCGAAAATTTATGGGCATCACAAAATTTACTGTTTGTGAAATGTCATCAAAAGAAAAGCTGAATAAGATATAACTGTCATTGATTTGTACATGCAATATGTAGAATTTACAAACAAGAAAACTGGTTCTCAACCAAGGGCTGGAATTGCCCTCTTGAGGGAATTTTTGGATTTCAGAGGAAATTGGGAACACAGTTTGGCAGATTCAAACTGTTGGGATATTGATTTTTCTATAAATCACAATTCTGCAAGAGAAATTTAGTTGTGATGGAAATGATAATAGGAAACATTTACTTATAAGGAAAAATTTGGTATTCATTGACAGAGCAGCTTGTGCTGCTTTTGATTGAAATTTATGAAATCTTTCCCTTAAAACAATTTTTCAGAAAAATGGTTTTCTCAAGTCCAGTAGCTGTTATTGCTCTTTCCATTATTGATGGGGGTTTCCTTCCTAACCTTTTGTTTGAAATAGTGTGGAACATCAGCATCTTGATTATATCTTGATTTTCTCTTCGAGTTGCATATAAAATCTTGGATAAAAAAAAAAAATATTCTAAAATGTTTGATGGAAATAAAAAGAAAAGAGACAATTGAATTGGATAGTAAAAGATCAAAAGATAAAGGTTCAGTGATGAAAATTATTTTATTTGAAGGCTCTGAAACATCACTTTTCACTGTTTACCATCTGCAAAATGACTTAGGAAAATTTCCCAGGTTTTATCTGCAAACTTGAGGTATTTAGTTGGTCAATATTTATCCAGAAACCACAGACTACCAATACTTGTATGAAATATAAGTCTATAGAACTATAAAATAAAATGTAAATGAAAATCCTTATATGTCATCAAATATTAAAGAAGTTCTTTTGTAATCTCAATCAAGCTCCTTTCTTAGGAGGTCAAGTTCACTCCATATCTCAAGTGGAACTCAAACAAATGATCCATCATTAAAAATGCTAGAAAAATGGTTGATTCCCATTAAAGTTCTGCTGAAAACAGTATCTCTTTCCATATTATATATTTACAAGAGTCTGATAAGACCAAAACTGGAGTATTTCTACCATATTAGGGCAGGTCAGTTTTGGAACTGTGGTATTAAACTCAATTGTTGGGGTTTGAAATAATAAATAATGACTGAAAATATTTTTTCCAAATTTTTAGCGTTTTTGAGGAAACAAGCTGAAATATTAAGTTTAAGTTAAAAATTGTAGCATTAGAATTTCATTCTGGTGCCTTATGGCACAGCTTATAATTTTCTGAAGCTTTACAAACTGTATATGAACAAGATGCATGGCACAAGCCCATTATTATCAAATCATTGTACCATCAAATAAGACCTTCATTCACTTCAAAGGGAAATTATACCGAACAATTTAGCTATGTTATGATGCAATATGTTATACAGTGTAACAGTTTTAGTGGGATTTTCAATAAACAATGCAAATTTAAAACATTTTGTCTTATAATTTGTGCTCAGTAGTATTATAGTATTATATACACTTTTATCTATGTTTTGTTTTTATTATGATCTAACAAATCTTATTCATTGAGTAGCTTTTTATGTAATCTTTTACAATTTTTTTTTTACAGTTTTTTCTTATCGAATACTATAAAAAAAACAAATATTTTGCTTGTGGTTATTCATAACCAGAATTCTGGTTTTAATATAGTTTATTTGGATTTATTCTTGGAATAGTTTGTAAGCAAAAACCTATGAAAATTTGGTATTTCTGTACATTTGTTTCTTTAAAACTAAATGCTCAAATACTGGAAAAGCTATGAATCTAATTTTTGGCGCCAGTACTTATCACATAAAACCTCAGCTTTTGCATTGGGTGCAATATTGATTTTCTAAAAAAAAAGCAAAAAACCAAACAGCCCTACTGCCACATCCGGACTGTTGCTGCACAAATGTCACATTCCAGCCTTGACAGAATTCAAAAGCAATGATACGACCTTGTGGGCAACAATTTTTTTTTCAACCCCTCCAGCTCCTTTTCCACAGGCAAAATATCATAAGGCTCTTGTTACTCTATTACTGTTTCCATCACAAATGTTCAGATTAGCTATACATTCCCTAGTTCAACTCACACATCTTCCTGCTACATTGTGGAACAGACTCCTGAGATGATATTTCCTTAATCACCACAATCTTAACTTCTTCAACTAGTATCTATCATAAATATCAACACTTACTTCCTCCTCTTACATCCATACAACAATCATTCAGTAACTCTTTGAGTGGCTCTTGGACCTTGTACTGGATGAACATTTAATAAAAAAAATTATAGTGAAGTGATATGCATATCTAATAAGGAGGTCAGTATAGCACTAAAAATGTTTTTAAAAAACTGATACAGAATGAAAGCAAATACATGACTGGTGCCACCTCTCCTAAAATTTGGTACTCAGGATTCCAAAGCTTTTCCCATTAATGGGTATAAATGCAAAGAAGTAGAGGTTTTAAATTCAAAGTTTTCTTTCTCCAAAACTGCTTACTAAACAAGGCTAGAGGACCAGTCTGCTCTGTAATTTAACCCATAGCTGGTAGGAGAAGAGATGGATTTATAGTTTCCCCAAGGGCATTTGTGTCATAGTGAACACAATAGCCTTGGTCGGGATTGCAAATTACCTCACCAGTCTGATTTTCAGCATCAATAATAGTTTTGCTGCATGCACATTCAAAATAACGTAGAATGAAAGCGAATACATGACTGGTTGAAATTTTATGAAATATAATAAAACTGGAATAGAATATAAATGTCTGACAATGGAAAAAAGAGCATCTTAATTAAGGTACATTAAGGAACACCATTAATTAAGGTAATTATCAACATAACCAGAATCTAAAATCCTATATTTTTGAACAAAGGAAAGTACCACTTACAGACTGGCTACAGAGGAGCACTTCCCATTGGGGTTGAAACCCTATTCATTAGGCAAGGATAAAGAGAAGAGAAAAATTTCTTTTTGAAAGCATTGGTTTTTAAAGATGCTAATCAGCTACTACTGCAACAACATATTGTCTCTACAGACAATTGTCTGTATCATGGCCTAAACTGTTCAACACCATACCTATCATAATGTTGTGGTTAACAAGCTTGTCCTATAGACTAATTTTCTTATGATGAGTTCAATCCATTCACATTTGTCCAAGCAGAAAACTTTAAACAGTATTAAAAGCTCTTAACTTTAGAACAATACAATAATTTTTTGCAATGACTGCACATATAACTCTCATAGCAATGTCATATTTTGGGCAATGCTTCCTGTTTTACAAGGGAAGTTTATAATGGTGATGATATCTTTGAAATTACTCAGGTTATAAATTATTTGATAGATTTAAAAATGACAAATTAAGGAATGATGAGTGAATGAAAAATCCTGCATCAATCATTCCCCTGGGATTATTTAACTGATTAGATTTTATATTTTGGAGTTGATATCTGAGTTTCATCATAAAATGGAATTGGGCTTAAGAGGGAAAAAAACTGTGAGAAAATGACTGGAAACAGATCATAAAAAGATAATAAAAAAACATGGATTTTCAGAGAGTTTTCAGAATTATAGTTTTAAAATGAATAAAAACAAAAAAAAAGAATATACTGGGTTTAACAGCAAAATTGTTCAATTGTTCGATTAAGCTTTGAACAGTTAGAAATGATTAAAGATATTTTACAGGAATTCTCTGAGGTTTTTATAAAACTATTGGACTATACTTTAAACAATAAGAATGCATTTAACTGACATTGAACTTTAAGTTGAAATGATGATCAATCTTGTTGTTGTGACCTCCTCATCCACTTTTCCTCTCTACTGTACCATCTTTTTTAAACTTATTCACTTATTCTCTTGATGGTTCTTGAATGGACTTTGATGAAGGAAGCCAGAGTATAGATGTTGGTACCATTACTAAAGGCTTGAATGATCTTTTTCCTCTTACTATTGCTGGTGGGTCTGACACAAAACAATTTTAATTGTTCTCTTTCTAACTGAATAAATCAAAAAGGTCTTTCAGTGATTCTTATGACAAATGGTGTCAAGATGGCTAAATGTCTTATATGAAAACCTGGAAAAAAGCAACTCAATTAGTTTGGTGGGTTTGTAGATATTAAACATTTTGTGGGTTGAACAATTATGCTGTGACACCCAGTATATATACACTGCTACAGCACTGCTCAACAGGATTTTTTTTATTATACTATTGTTTACTGAATACCAGGCCTAAGAGCCACTCAAGATAGAGAGCTACTGAATGAGGTTGTTGTCAGGGTGTGAAACGAGGAAGTCAGAAGTGCATATAATGATATGTAGAATAAATAATGGTTGACACTAGATATGAAGAAGTTATGATTGTAGTGATCAAAGATGCATTCTTTTGGCAGGTTGTTCTCTACCTTGATTGGCTTTTAAGCCTGCCAGAAACTGCATATTTTTCTTTAATAAGATTTCTTGTATAATCAGGTTGGTAGATGAAAATAAATAAATATATTGTTTAATAAATAAATGGAGTGTCAAATATTGGTATCCACTAAAAGTAATGTTTAAGCAATATATATATATATATATATATATATATATATATATATATATATATATATATTTATATATATGAGATGCAAAGACTCTTCTTTAAGATGAATCGAGTTCTCTAGTCACTGGTGTGTTTGTCTAAAAAAATAAATACATCTAAATTCCCTTCAACCCTGCCATGTGCCAATAGCTTAGGGGTAAAGTATCTGACAGATAACAAATCAGTTGGGTTTTGATCCTGGCTTGAGGTAATCAGATGTCTAGCCACATTGATGAGCTGTGAAACAGCAAAACTGTCTCTCTGTGGATGACAATATATATATATATAGTATATTAATAAATGCACATATACCTACACTTATCATGCAACTCAGAATTTCATGGTTTCCCAACTTGTCAGGCACAAATGGTAAATAAATCACTTAATACAATTGTTTTTTAAAAATACTGAGTCTCATTGGAGGAAATCTTAATTGTATACAGATTCAAAGTTATTATAAACTTAATATACTATTGGGATATAAATTCAAAATATAGTTTTGATAGAGAGATATCAGAAAAAAACAAAATGGTGCATACTTTAAGCTTATATAGTACATGTTTTTTTTGTTCAGGGAGAAGAAAAGCACACACACTGATGGTTGGATATTGGGTAAAATGATGTAAAAAATGTTTTAAGTTAAGAATTATAAAGCATAAGGAGTAAGCAATATGATTACAAAGTGGGGTTTGTCACAGTGAATGTATGTATATTTACAAGTAATCTCTATGGATCCAAGGAGTATCATTGCTCTGTGTATAGGGCTAACGTTTAATAATATTAGAATGTAAATTAAAAATAAAAGTGTAGATAGACAAATGTGGTTAGAAGGCAAGAAATTGGAAAAATAAAAAAAATCAAAGAATATATAGCGCTGTGTTATTACGTTATCAATAGATGTTGTAAGGATTAGGGGAAGTAATCAATGTGTAACAAAAAATATTAGGGATAGGTGAAAATATTAAAACAGATGATGATGAGTTAGTTAATTTAACCAGAATCAAATAATTTAGGAGAGACCTTTTCCTATGAATGCATACTATCATAAGTTCGTTTTGTTTGTTCAGTAGGTTGGTGTTATTAATGTTTCTTTTTTTTCCTGATATCTCCCCATCAAAACTCTATATTTTGAATTTATACCCCAATAGTTTAATAAGTTTATAATAACATTGAACTTTGAATCCGTATGCAATTTAGCATTTTTCCCATTAGACTCCAAAAACATCTGTATTAAGTGGTTTATTTAACATTTGTTCCCAATGAGTTGGGAAACCATGAAACTCAATAAGCATAGCTATATGTGTATTTATTAATATACTTTATAGCTCTGCTTAGCTACATTGAGCACTGTCTTGTTTACACCATAAATTAAATAAATACTTATTTGATGAACTCTATATGCACACTATTTCATGCATATACAGTGACTAATATCTTATTTAGTTTCAAGTCACACTAATATGTATCTCTCTCTCTCTCTCTCTCTCTCTCTATATATATATATATATATATATATATATATATAAGCAAATATATGGATATAGATCCGACAGTATGAAGAAAAATATATCGGAAAAAACAAAACAAAATCATATATACGATTATATTGTTTTTTAATGTTAATATTTTAACATGTGGTTAAAATATTAACATTAAAAAACAATCGTATATAAGGATTATTTTTGTTTGTTTTTTCCATATATATTTTTCTTCTATATATATATATATATATATATATATATATATATAACAAATGGGAAAAGTTTTTGTGTGATGTGTTTCATCCTTTAGGACTTCATTGGACTAAAAAGACTACTCATGCACATGAAAGAAACATAATCCTGAAAGATTTTAAATAATTTTTTTGTTTAAATATACAGGATGCAATGGAATGGATAAACTGTCATCTAAATTACACAAAAATTAAAATAACACTGACATTTCATGTTAACAGATATATTTACCAAAATTACTCAAAAATATCTTAAAGAGTAAATTTATTCAATAAAATTGCCATTGGCTTCAACCACAGCCTCTAAACAACTTCAGAATCTCTTGCAACTCTTCTGGATGATCTCCTTGTTGAAGTTGGTGAATGCTACCATAATCCTTACCTTCATTTCATTTTTTGTGTTACAAGGAATTTTGCTGGACTCTCACTCAACTGCACCTCACACATAATAATCAAGGGGGTTGTAGTCTGATGAGTTAGGTAACCAGATTTAAGGGGTGATGTAGTTGGTGATATTGACTGATTGGGTTCTCCTGCTTGTGTGGCTTGGTGCAGAGTCCTGTTGTCAGACATAGAGTCTTCCAGCAGCCACCCTCTTGAGCCAAGTCAGCACTACCTCCTCAAGGCACTTGATGTAGGCCTTCATGTTGATTCTGAGGCCCTCACCAAAAAATTTGTGAGTTCTTTTCTTATCAGAACTATCAATGAGTTGTCCGAGCTGCTGTACCTTCATAATCACCATTAGACTCCTCCAACTCTTTCTGAATCCTCTGAACTGTCAGATTATTACCCAAACACTCTGAAATGTTTATATTGGAGCTTTTGGTGTAAATGCCAAGCAGTACAGCATGCTGCTTCCAAATTTCTGGCAGAGTGAACTGCATCATGTTGCTCTTTTTCTCACAGGCAGTGCCTAACTAACCCAGTTGACAAAAACAAAACAAACAATGTGCATGTGCAAAATTAAAATATAAAATAGCAACAGTGTACCCATCACACCCTGTATGTGTTTGTGTATACAGTCTAGCTGGTTTCATTTAGTCTCTTTTTGTTTTTGTTGATGTTTCCATCACTCTTGTTATTAAATATCCCATATTGTGATAATGAAAACAAACATTTTTTAATTTACATTTAAAATTCTCAGTATCCCAATTTACTTCATGTGTATTCATATCAGCATAAATATCACTTAAGTCTGATGAAGTTGTGAAGGATGAAACATGTCACATGTAAACTTTTTCCACTGTCATGCTTTTTTCCCTAAAATTGTTTTTGATATATAAAAATATATCTTCTTGAATCATGTTCATCATTTGTCCTTTCCTCAGTCTTCTCTTGCACTTTTAATCCCTATAACCCCACCCCGCCATATACTATTGCCATTCACATCTAGGAAACAAAAGGATACATTTATATAGCATCAGAAAGAGATAGATGAAATTTTTTTGGTACTTAATGAAGAAAAAGAGCTTGGAAAATTTGACACTCACAGGACATATTAAAGACAAGTGGGGTAGAGAGAAGCAGTGTATAAACTGCCTAGTGAGCTTGTTTTGAAGAACAGGAATTAGGAGTGTAACAAAAAGACAAAATTTACTGAAGGCTACAAAGGACAGGGAATTGTGGAGAGCCATGATTACTGAGCTCCTGAAAGGACATAACACATAGAAGAAGAAACTAGTATGCTTTCATATGTATTGCTGAGTGACATTTTTTTCCTACTCTCTTTAAAGCTTCAACATGCTTCCCCATTACTATTTCATTTGTCATCACTTCCCCAAGAAGGGCATTTGTCAGTCTTGTAGATAGATCTATATCTGTAAATGTTTGCTCTTCAGGGCACAAGCCTGAGCAAGTTTTTATGGAAGATGAGCTATTGCTGAATGCAGTTGGAGATACTGCTGGAGTATTCTAAAGATACTCAAGGATTAATGCCACAACTTAATCCCAAATACTATAGCTTGAACAGTTATAGCTGTAAAGCAGTGGACATTTTCAATTTTGGATTGTTCTTGTGAAAAATATGAGATTAAAAAAAGGGTTTTGTTTAATATTCCAGGAAGGTTAATAAGGAAGCTAGTACAATGAAACAATATTTCTTCTTAAATGTTCTGACAAAAATATTTCACCTTTTTAGTAGAGATTTTCATGATTATTGAAAGTTCTTTATATAGAACAAGTATTGTGATACTAAAAGATGAAAGTGTATTACATTAGTGAAAGATGCCTTCCAAAAGCTAAGCAAAGTATTAAGAAAGAGGAAAATTTCATTAGCAACTGTTCCACTGTACTTATAGTAGAACGATACATTATGTGAGCCTGGCTGCTGAAAAATCGAAGCAAATCAAAGGCAACGTGATATGTGGTAAACATAACAACTTACTTATTCAAACTACCTGCCAGATCTGTCTAGATTCCAGCATTCCATAGTGGGACTGGAAGTCCTTACACTCATTATAATAATCAACATTATTGATGTTGTTATAACATCCCTCTTCCTAATGTAATATATTTTCTTTATTAATTTATTTTTAACTTTTCCAAATTACAAAATAAATGATTACAAATATATCTTTCCACCCTAAGTTCAGTGAAACATAGTGTCAGAAGTGGGACACTATATTATATGAGACTGACTGTTGAAAAGTCGAAGCAAAACAAAGATGACATGAAACATGGTAATGGCAAAGTTTTAAGGAAAATAGAAACCAAAAAGGATACTTATACTTAGAATCAAAAAGAGTTGAAATATCTGGGACAAATAATGACAAAAGAAGGCTTGGAAAATTTGATACACACAAGACATACTGAAGGCAAGAAGGATTGGAGGAAAGATCAAGTAACATACTGTATAAGATTCTGTAACAAGGACAGGGAGGAATGGTGAAAAGATTTTATTAGGAGCTAAAAAGTAAAAGAAGTTGTGGAGAGGGATGATCATCCACATCTTGAAGTGACAGAGAAGGACTCATAATGTTTTTGCCATTAATTGTAATTATAATTCTTATCATTGCACTTACTACTACTACTACTAATAATAATAATAAAAACAAAGAAACTATTAAATGTAAAAATAATAACTCTGACCGTAATGACTGCTAACACCCCCTGGGAAAAGAATTAAAATTGTCAGTAAGAAGTGGCTTTTGATGCAGGGACTTCAAAGATCTAATTATGATGAATATAATATCAACACTTAGAAGATAAAATCAATTTATAACAGATGCTCTTTGCTCTCACAATCTTTAAAGATCTTAATGATAATGTATACAAACAAACCCTTGTCTTGATAAGGAGTTCACTTAGTGTATAAACAATGTAATATCTCTTAATGGTATGAGATACCACTGAGGATTTCAAGATTCATGGCTTTACTTGTTGCTTACAAATAGAAAAGCATTTGAATATTTGAAAAAAATTTAAAAATCTTTAACAGTTTATTCACAATTTTTATTTTTATTACAATGATCAGATTTCTGTACATTTGTGGATTTATTGCAATAACACAACAAAAATGGCAGATGATAGTAAACAATACCATTTAAATACTCTAAACTGGAGAATCAAGGAACTTCTAGTACATTCGGGCCACCACTTTCTGAGTATTTAAATATCAACTGACAAAAATGTCTATCCATAGGAGGTAACTCCAGATCTATTAGCTGCTACTTACAGTCATTTACCTGTAAGGAAATAAGAGGCAAAATTAGAGAAGAATTCTTCACCTGACTGCACTCTTTCCCTTCAGCCACTGTGTCATACCAATGAGGATACTTTAAAAATAATAATAATAATAAACCTTAGATAATTGGCATTTTTCAATAGCTTCAATATAAATTCTTTAACGAGTAAATGACTTGATATTGAGTATAGACCACAAAAGGCGACAGTTAATGTCTCATAACTTTCAAAGTGAAGTACTGGAGAATTTATGAAGAACTTGTAAACAATATGATGATACAATAAGAAAACAAGGCTAATACCTATTTAATAATACATATTCAATAATACTCTAAAATACTCCTTTTCTGTTTCATACTTCCATTACCAAAAAGAAATGGTCGTTTTATTCACAAAATCTTTAAAACAACTACTGCAAACAATTCCTTTATTAATTAACAAGATGTAATAAGGTCAGTGTTCCAGATTTTGTCTGTCTTACTTTCAAACAAAGATTTTGGAAAAATGGTCAGTTCCCTTTGTATTGCTCCAGTAAGTACCTGACTCCTCCTGCTCACCTCTACCTTTTCAAAAGCCAGATCACAATAAAAATGGCAGACTGTTGTCATATAATTCTCTTAGAAACAAAGAAAAGAGTGGTTAATTGTGATGCAATATCAGTCCTCTTATGTGGCAGTGAATGCTGGACAATCTCCTCACAGATGAAGAAGTGGAAGCAGAAATGTAGTTCTGCAGAAGGATGCTGAGAATACCACGGACTGAACATGTGAATAACGATGAAGTTTGAAGAAAGATGGAAATGAAAAGGGTGTTTATACTTAGAATCATAAAGAGGTAATGGAAATTTCTAAGACACACAATGAGGAAAGAGAATTTGATACTCACAGTACATAGCTGAAGGCAAGAGGGACAGTTGAAAAAAACAGCAAGTAACCTACCTAACAAGCTAATGCAAATGGAAGACAATTTGATTTCTTTAAGAAATTGTAGGATATCTAGATTAATTTCAGGAAAAGGTTTTTCTTGTTGGTTGTTTGGTTGGTCAATTTTGCTTAGCGGCATATCAATATCTCTATGGGTTATTTAATGCTGAAATCTAAATATGTTGAATGCAATTTTATGGTTTCAACTAAATATATTTTAAACATATTTGTATGCCTTCACCTGCAGATAAAATGTATTGTTGACAATTTCTTTTATATAAAAGTGTATTGCTAGAATTCTTATTACAAAAATATATTTTTATGACCCTGGGTTAGAACAGACCTGGGAACAACAGCAATTAAGTAATGGTTACATGCTCCTCAAAACCTCCAATCTCCCAATGAGAAGCCTTACTGCCGGATGTAGTTTATTGTTATACCCAGGACCCAAGTTGAGAGATGAAGGTTCTATTGTAGTAAGGTGGTTAATAACAAATTGATTAATTGAACTAATTTTTGTGATTTGGGTGTGAGTAGATTGGATTGTTTGAAACACTTCATGCCATAAATAGTAGATGCTTTTCAGGGAAGAATGTTCTTCAGCTCTTCTTAATGTTTGATTCAAAGACTTATACTATTCATAAATATCAAGAAACATGATTGAATGGGTCACATGCATTTAGTAATAATTTTGACTTATATCCTAAATTTTATAGCTGACATCACAAACCCTCAAAATCGTTTATGATTAACAAAACAAATCCAGGAATAATACAAACATGTCTGAGCATTCAGATGTTGCATGCCTGCTACATTTTGGCATTTGAACAGGGAAAGATCAGGTTTGAAGCAGCAAATTTTAAAACATATTCAAACTGGAATTAGAAGATAATAAAATACAAAATTAAGAGATTAAAAAGTGTAGAGATAAATACTGTTTTAATTAAGAAATAGTAAAATGGATCCTAATGACAAATCTTTAAATACACTTAATGTCTAGATTGTATTGAGTTTTGTCATTATTTTTGTTAATAAAAGTGAAGTTGTGCATTCTTTGAGATTCTTTATATTTTGTGTTTATAAATTGAAAAGTTTTAAGGAAAACTGGAAACAAAAATGTCATCTATAATTATAAAGAGACAGTTGAAATTTCTAAGATACATAAAAAGGAATAGGAGAATGACAACTCACAGGATATATTGAAGGCAAGAAAGAATGAGGTAAATAGCAAGTAATGAACTTGTGTAGAAGAGAGGGCGGGGGGGAATAATAAAGATAAACGTTTCTAAAAGATAGAAATGACAGGAAAGTGCTGAGAGCTATGATCGCCTACATTTTAAAGTGACATAGCCCTGAAAAGAAGAAAAATCAAAATGAAAAGCACACAAGATTTTGTTTATAAACAGATCTACAGATATGAAAAACTGGAGAGGATTGTAAAATAGAAAAGTAGTAAGAAGTGCTTGAGATTGAATCAAGAGAGAAATGTTAAGATACTAAGACTGATATGAAAAGTCTATGAAAGATAACAAATGACCGAGATAGATACAATCAAAATAGGATACTAACATCATCAGAGGTAAAAAAAAAAAAAAGAAAAAAAATGATTAACATGAAAAGTCTGAGAGAAATATGAATCTGTATAGAAAAAATATTCTATTGGTGGGTAAGATTGTAAATATGTTTTTAAATTACAACACTTGCTAAATAATGATCATTATAAAGAAAAATTATTTTCTGTCAGAATGACTTGGATGACGAGGCATCATTAACTGCATTATTTTCATTCAGACTAATGTCCTCATCTTTATTGTTATTATCACAATACTTCAGCAATCTTGATCACAGGACCTCTGGGTAACCTTCAAGAAATTTTCAATTAAACCCTTTATTTAATCTAATAGATAGTTTGATTTCTGCTCTATGTCTTGTTCAAATTCTGATTGATCTGTTTTGTTTACTTTGTATCAATACTCTTGAATAATGTATGAATCACTCTCTCTTTGGCTACCAGTTAAATAGAAGGACAGACTGAGCTCTCTTGTCTTGGATAGGCAGAAAAGAACCCATCTCTGCAGACTAACAGTCTCTGTCAGTCTATTTCGTTCATGAAACTTACTGCTGCAACAGGAGCAGAACATATTGCACACCTATGACCCCAGCAGGTTACAGGAGTTATAATTGACACTTGGGACATTTCAGTATTAATTAAACACAATTTTATTTAATAACATTTCACAAGTGACCAATCAGAAAAAGTTATTCTTCTTTTTTTATGTGTCATATATCCTTTGAAGATGCCAACAGTCATAACTCTACATAATTTCCTATCCTTTGTAGCTCTGAGCAATGCTAATCTATTAACTATTCTCCTCCTAACCTGTTCTGTTACATAATCTTGTTAGGAAGGTCACTCACTATTTTTCTCTGTCCCTCTTGCCTTCAATATGTCCTGTGAGTGTCAAATTCTCCAAGCCCTCATACCTTATTATATGATATCGGAATTTCAATTGTTTTTTCTGATTCTAAGCGTGTGTCCTTTTTGTTTGCATTTTCCTTTAAACTTGCTTGCTGTTCACATGATCAATCCATGGTATTCACAGAATTCTTCTGTAAAATCACATCTCTTTTGCCTCCAGTCTTCTATTCAAGTGTGAGGAAATTTTTTCCCACATTCACTGTCATATACAAAACTGGGTATTACATAGAAACTTAGCACTTTTCAATTGTTTTTTTTTTAATGACTTCTCAACCCTTTGTGGGTTATTTTGAGTCAAAACATATTTCAGAGTGTAAGAGGTTGCTCGGAGTACCTAAGTTCTGATGTGGTCTCCCATCTCAGTACTGACCTGGCTTGATGTTGCTTAACTTTTTTGATTGAATGGGAACTAATGCTTTCAGTGTGATTTCACCAAAAAACCATCAATTTTTGAAAAATAAATCTTTCAAAAACTAATTTTTAAGATAATGTTTTTATACAACCACAATATATATATATATATATATATATATATATAGAGAGAGAGAGAGAGAGACAGACAGACAGACAGAGATAGATAGATAGATAGATAGATAGATAGATAGATAGATAGATAGATAGATAGATCGATCGATCGATAGATTTTTAGCAAGTATAAATTAACCAAATAAATCAAACTTGTAGTTTTGCAGCAATTTTTATTTTCTAAATCTCCAACTCAAGTTTCAAATAAAATTACAACTGATTTAATTTCTGCAGGAATTTATTTTTATAGGAAAGTAAATATTTTTATCATCGAAATGATATTTTATTAAGACTGACATTAGTAGCTTGTGGGAAGCATTAATCAAAAACATATTTCAGAGTGTAAGAGGTTGCTCAGAGTACCTAAGTTCTGATGTGTCAGAAAACAATGGATACAAAATTATCAATTTATTACAGAAAAACAATGAAATCTTGTGCTTCTCCATTAATTTTGCACTTCCCTTATTCATTTTATAATGAGAAAATAACAAAAAAAGACATGACTGTTTGAGACATTTTGATCAGCTTGATAGTAGAATAAATGAAATGTCATATTTATCAGCAGGGCTGGATTTAAATGAAGAGAGGCCCTAGGCTATTCCTATTGTGAGTCCCACACAAACCCCCAATTCTCATGAGTAGAGGAAAATGCAAGAGTGTTAAATTAAACAATTTGAGTAAAGCCATGGACAATGACAGGTGTTTAAAATTACTGAAGGGTTTATATAGAGTCTACAATGAGTTATGACAGCATGTGTAAGAAAGGCCTATGACAGTGTCAAAAATATTATACACATTGGCTGGAAGCCCCCTACATTGTGAGGCTCTAGGCTTCAGTCTGCTAAGCCTTGAGGTAAATCTGGCACTGATTATTAGCTTCAGGAATTACATAAATGGCAATACAAAAAAATAAATTATATTCCTGAGCATGTCTTTTCATGTTGCCTCGAAACTGTACAAACCAGAAATGTATTATATTCCAACACCCTTGAACAATGAAAGAGTTTTAAGGAAAAAAGGAAACAAAATAAAAACTTATACTTAGAATCAAAAAGAGACATTTGAAATTTCTGGTAGGCATAAGGAATTAGGAAAGACAGCCTGGAAAATTTGGCCCTCATGAGACCTTTTGAAGGCAAAAGCTGTTAGGGGCTGGAGGAATAGCAAGTAGATTTCGTAATATGTATGTCATAATTCTTTATCTTGTTCCTCGTATCAACTTGAAGATTATGTAACGTGAAACTGTCAGTTGTCAAAAAATAATAGGAGCATGTACATAAAGAGATTTTGTTATTGTATATAAATATAAAGTGTATTTAGGCAGTGTTGAGATGTTGAGTGTTTCCGCGTGAGTTTGAATCTCATCCTCATCGCCACTGTTGAGTGTTTCCGCGTGCGTGTATTGAAATAAGGACAAACACATATGTAGGGAAAAATACTGGTATATCTGAAGAGGTATTTACAACAGAGAGATTAGTAGTCAAACGAACGCAGGTTAGTAACAATCAGAAAGAGTATAAAGTCCAACTGAATCTTCCGGTAGAGAGACGGAAGTGTGATGGTCACCTGATCTTTTAGAACTCTATAGAACTGTCCTATTAGTAGTAGAGAGATCAGTCCATTCTGATGAGAAGGTGGGTGCACCCCAACAGGTTATTTTTTATTATATTCTTCCAATTTCTCAATGATATCTTGTCTATTAGGATTCAAATGATAAATAAAATGCTGAAAGTTCAATCAGTAAGAGACAACTGAAATTTCTGGGGCACATAAGAGGGCTTGGAGAATTTGATACTCACAGAAATAATTGAAACAAGAGAGGTGGAGGAAAGCAGTGAATAACCTACCTAACAAACTTGTATAAATGTTTGGCAGAAGAGGTTTTAGAAGGGATGCTAAAAAAGGAAAACCTTACTCAGAGCAACAAAAGACAAAATGTGGGGAGTCATGATTGCCCATGTCCAGGAAGAAGGAACACGCCATGTAAAAGAAGATTGAATGATTGATTAATTTGTGAGTTATTTAAAACTGAAAAATATTTTATAATGTAAGAATAATTCTTTTTTTGTGTGAATATTGCATTAACAATTTTTTGAGAATAACAATGATTTTTACAGATACTATTTCCTACTATTTAAGCCATAGCTGGGGAGTTGATGGATTCATACCCTTCCTAACAGCATTTGCATGTAACTGAATGCAACAAAACCACATTTAATTCAAACTCACTTCTCTGATTTCTCATTTTGAGCTGCAGGGAATAAGTTAAGACATGCAAACCTGATCTGGAATTGTATGATCACATTTTGACACTTCAACAAGGACTTGGAAAAATGTTCAGTATTTAATAAAAATATATTACAAAAAAAATTTTTCTGTGATGATTTAAAAAAAACAATGTTTAGAGCTAACTATACTAATATTGAAAAAAAATATACTTTTTAAACCCTATTCTTTTATAACAAAATATCTTTCCCAACATTGGTACAGGAAGATAAACTCACCTCTTTTTGACTTGCATCACAACAGTTTATTAAATTATATTAAAGATACAAAATGAATTAAATTATATTCTATGAAAAATTTTCAAAATATACAAACTGTATTTGTGAAATATCTGAAGATGTTTCAAATATGAAAAAGTTTCGAAACCTCATATATTTCACTTTATGTTGTTATTTACAGCCTATAGTTTAACTGGTTTGAGGAGGCATTTTGTGGGGAATTACAGTTTAATTGATTTAAGTAGGCATTTAGTGGGTATTTCTATTTAATTGATTGGAGAAGATAGATGGAGGGAATGACTGGTTTGAGTAGCCATTTGGTGGGAATTAATGTTTAACTGGTTTTAAGAGCCATTCATTGGTCAATACTGTGTAAATGGATTGGAGTTACTTTTTACTGGTTTGAGTAGCCATTCAGTAGGAGTTACTTTTTACTTCAGTGGTGGGATTACTATTTATTTGGATTGAGTAGTGATTTGGTGGGAAATACTGTTTAACTGGTTTTAAGAGCCATTCATTGGTCAATACTGTGTAAATGGATTGGAGTTACTTTTTACTGGTTTGAGTAGCCATTCAGTAGGAGTTACTTTTTACTTCAGTGGTGGGCTTATTGTTTATTTGGATCCATTTAGTGGGGATTACTGTTTAACTGGTTTGAGGAATCATTCAGTTTAACTAGTTTTAGTAGCCATTTACTGGGGATTACCATTTAATTGGTTTGAAGCTCCAGTTAATGGAATTAAATTCTTTATGATGGACAAAAATAAAATATTTTGAAGTTTCAATGAGACTTACAGAAAGCACAAAGGGAAATATGGATTAAATGCATTTGGCAGTTAAATGTTGGTACATGAAATATGTTTAGCAGGCAAAAGTGAAATTTATAAATCAATGATTTAAATGGGAATGTAATGCTTGTAATGAGGAAGAAAAAACAGGTTTTTAAGAAATAAAACAACCTTTAAAGACATGAATGGATATAAAGTAGTTTTCATGTAAGTCAGTAAGAAGTCCCTATGCACTGCTGCCAAATTTAAAATCATAGCAGGAATTTTTTCTATAATGCATGTCTATGCAGTACATGGGCAATTATGACACCTCATTGATTGCTTTTCTTTATTATTTATAAATTGTTATGTTTTTTGGGGAAAATAGTGGCAAGTTTCCTCTTGTCATCTCAACAGGATTTGAATTTAGTGTAGTCCTTCTCCTAGACTCTCTGCCACTCAAAGCTACAAATGCTAATTAATAAATAGTTG
Source organism: Acanthosepion pharaonis (assembly GCA_903632075.3). Lineage (NCBI taxonomy): Eukaryota > Metazoa > Mollusca > Cephalopoda > Sepiida > Sepiidae > Acanthosepion > Acanthosepion pharaonis. Next base: position 675,999 of record CAHIKZ030005476.1, read on the forward strand.
GGGGAGTAGAGATAGGTTCATGCCTTTCCTAAAGGCATTAGTATGAAGGGATTCAACAAACTAGATGAATTTGTACTCAGTTTGCCAAATTAATTTCCTGTACCCATACCAGTTATGCTATTCAAACATCCATGAATGCTTTTCACTTAAATTTTACATTATTTTCATTCAGCCTGTTATCATCATCTTTGTTGTTATTATCAAAATTTTTTGGCCATTGTATTCTCTGGCCTTCTTCAGCTGTCTATCAGACTGGATAACCTTCAGAAAATTTTAATGATTGTGCTTGCAATTTTTAAAAATTTTTGGGTGTTATAAAATCTGTTTAATTTAGACAGTTTGGCCCCTTCAAATCAGTTAAAAAAATTGGGGCTCCTTCAAGACATCAACAGAAAATTTAAGTGCATTCAAGAGAGTCACCAAGAATTTTTTCCTTTAAGACATTCACCAAAGATATATATATATATATATATATACATATATATATATATATATTGTCAGAACATTAATGTCAAAACCTACCTTCAAGTAACATCCAATAAAATCACTTCCCAATTATAGCAAGAAGAAATATTCCAATCTGACAGTTCATTGGGTAGGGGTAGAATTGGCACCTGTACAAGGGAGAAAATGCCAGATAAGTATATTTTTTTAAAAGTGAAAATATTGATTTCCATGTGTGTGTGTGTGTGTGTGTGCTTGTGATCAAATTTTAATGTCTATTGAATAAAGGCTTTTTACCCCCAAAATTTGAAAAATATTTCAGAAATTATTCAAAATGATAAATAAACAAATGAAATAAAGCAAGAAACCTGAAGTTGTGATAAACATTTTAGGACACTATCTTTGCCTTTTTTTCAGCTTTTTTATTTTGTTGTACATCTCTCACTTTAGATATATATATATATATATATATATATATATATATATAAATATATATATATATATATATATATATATATAAAGGAAAGAGGTTGTAGTAGTTCCAATGAGAGAAAAGTGTGTATATTAAAAAGAAGAGAGAAACCACAAATGTTTTTGGTTGTAATGTGGATTTTTAAAAAAAATACATTATGCATCCTTTTCCATAATTTTGCTATATGCATTTCCAGTTTTCCAACCTTCATCAGGCAAAGAGTGGATATTTCCACATATTAAAAGGAATTAATTTTTCTTATGTTTTTTGATGTTAAATATTCTTGATATTAGGCATTCTCTTTTAGTGTGTTAGTGACCCAAATGTCTTCCTTGAATTGGCAGTGAAAAAGTTCTGCGTGAAGGGTAAAAAAACAATTAAGACTGGTCCGAAAAAGGGTGAAAAAGATATGTATATTCTTATCTTTTAATGACCCCTGTGTGTTCTTAGATGTATTTCCATTTTTTGTATTTTTGTCAGCATGCGTACGCATGCGTGTATTCCCTCTCTATACATGCATACTGTCTTATTATAAGGAATTAGTATGCACATATGTACACATATACATATGCATACACACACACAT